>CABFOV010003255.1:0-29962 GCA_902141375.1 Timema poppense | reverse complement strand
AACATATCAAATTACAACTTACCCAAAAAAATAGGAATCAACATCTGTCTCTAAAACAAATTTTGTTAACTTTTTTATACCTTTAAAAAAAAAAAAAAAAAGCAGCCTTTCACTATTGTATTTGTATTGAATTCTGATGTTAAATGTTACCTTTTGATGTAGGCATAGCTCAATCCTTAGTCCACGATTTTAAGACACCTAGATTTTGAAATTAAACATTTGAGAAAAACCTCATCTTGGATTCAGATAAATACAGTTATGTTATATGCTTAAGCTAAAAGTTTGGAAAACTATTTAGCTACATTTAGATGCATTGCTAGTAATTTACGTTTAAAATAAATGGTCTTGATATAACCATTTTATTTGTGTTTCTATCAGAACAAAATAGTCAATAAACTCACTGTCTGAACTTAATAATTGCATTTGCAAATTAAGGAGTAGGTGAAACTGTGCTCAGAGTGAGCTCTAGGCAATTTGCAGATGAAAGGCAAGGAAGGGGGAGGACGGAGGAGTTGGAATCACAGCAAGATGTACTAAGGGTGATTTTTCCTTAATAATTTCCCATTTTATCTCCATGCAAATGTGGATACGTTTACTCAAACGTTTTTCTTTCTCATCCCTACCATATTATCTTAATTTAGGGAAAAATAAAATAAAACACGGTGAAACAGTTGTGATAATGTGAACACATAGTAATTAAGTAACCAACCAGCAATTCAGGGGGCCCATCCTCTGCATCCTCTCCTGACTGCTCTTCTCCTATTTTACTGAGATCCCATACATGGAGACGTCGATCTGTTCCGCTCGATGCCAAGATTGTCTCATTGTGTGGGGACCACTGCACCTGGACAACACAACATAAAGCTATCTTGAAAGAGCGGAAATATTATTTCCATATATAAAAATCATATATTGTGAAAGCCCATCTTTTATTTATATTGAAAAGGTACGAGAAAAACTATAATGATTCATTCACTTTAAAAGAATACATTATTATGTAATTACAAATGTATACTAAATGTGAGTGAAACAGTAGATTGAAACATATTTATTACTTACCTGAAAAATTTCATCTTTGTGAGATTCAAAGGAATGCAGTTTCAGTTTTAAATTTCTCAGATCCCACAAAGCAACAGTCTGGAAAGAAAGAAATTCTAAAATAATGAATAAAGAAAGTGATTGTAAAAGTAAAGCTTAAATAATCATAAAATATAAGCAATTTAAGTCTTATGTTTCTCATGTTTAACAGATATATGGTTATTAGCACCTTGGGACTGCTCTGCTTTGTGCCCCACATGCCATATCACCAACTTAGGACATAACCTTTCAAAGGTGATGCAGAGAAAATGAACAATTTTGATAAAAGTAAAGTGTAAAGTTTAGGGGTGGACAGGATCCAGAACACTCGAGAAAATGTCGGGAATTTATCTATTCTCCGTTGGTCGGGCAGGGTGGGATTGACCCTTTCCAGAAAAGTTTCAGGCGGGAAACAAAACAAAGAGAGGCAATCATGTTCTAGCAGTAACTTCTGACTCATCACTGTTAATCTCTTTTGTAGACAGTCTTCTTATTTGTTATTTAGCAAACTTGGTGGCTGGGATGGAGAGGGGGTTATTTTACCACTTGTAGAGAGACAAGTTGAGAGGCGCATAAATTATTGTGCTCTGTCTATCATTAGTGATTTGTTGAGTTCAGCAATTGAAAGAGCTTGAAAGATTTAGAGAAGGACAGATATATTCTTCTATATTTTGGAATGCAGAAATGGGAGAAAGGAAGTAGCTTGCCAAGCTCAACCATTTATGAGGGTTCAGCTTGTCTGTTGTTGCAAGTCAGACAGGAAGTAGAGTATAAGGGGTGTCAAATCTCGTGAGAACATTTAAGAAAAGTAACTTTTAAACCTAGACAATATTTTGCAGTTTCATTCTTAGAGCCAATTAAAGAGGTGTCAAACATTATGTTTTGTAGTAATTGTTTCCCTATGCAAATAATTCCATTTAAAACAGCATTTTCAAATTAAATTAATACTAATAAAAATAATTTCTGGCAAAAATGTGGTGAGATTAACTATTTTATTAATTGTATTATTTGATATTGATTCAAAATTTTGTTATTTGATTTGATAAAAAAAATGCTATTCGTGCACACTTCTATTTATTTTACTATTTTATTGTTTTTATTACCTTTAGCATTTTTTTTAGCACTCGCTCCAGTTATACTCTTGTACTAATTACTCTAGTGTGTTAGGAATAAGGAAGATTGAATTTATAGAGGTGTACCTTAATTTCCATGGATAGTGGGAAATCATTTAGGAAAAACCACCCTTAATACACCCGGCCAAATTCAAACTAAATATCCCCGTCATCAGCACTCTAGTCTATTATGAGAGTGGTACCTTAGACCATGTAGCCACTAAAGCAGGTTTTAATAATATTGTAGCTATAACAAGTCTTACCATAGTAGTTTCGAAGTACATATATTTTAAATTAGAGATGGGTCACTCGAATATTTGAATCCTCCGAATCGTGAGCAGTATTTAAGATTCGAGGATTCTGTGTTTTATTGGATTCGATGGTCGAATCTTTCACCTCAGAAAAAAAAGCATAATATTTTGGATTTTTCAAATTCAAAAAAATACTAAGTTAGGCCTACATGGAAAGCACAACTTAATCAGTAGTCATTATTTTGTCGGACAAAAGAGATAAACATGAATATATATAAATAAATATTAATAATAATAATAGTTAGGTGTAGAAATTTAAAGTGCCTAATACCCAACCGTTGCAGAGCATGCTTACTTCTGAAACTTTCACCTCCTGAACAATCTTGTAAACCTTTTAATGAACAAATTAAAGCTCTTTAAAAACTGAAAATCAAAACTAGAATTATAAATAAACTCGAAATAAATAAAACAAATTACGGCTTTGTTTTAAGAGAAATAAGAACACATTACACACGATACAAAGTGAGCTGCCCTGACATATATGTTTACTCGCCAGCGGCCAGAGTGATGGTTAAATACACATGACTGTTAATTCTTACCGCCCAACTGGTTTTAATTATCTACAACTATGCAAAGAACCCCAATTTATTTCATACAATCCTTAAGTTAGATATTTTGTTGGGGTTCATGAAAAATAAATACTGTCGAGAGTTAAGACACTGATAGAACTGTTTATTTACGCCTTCCGGTCTACATATTGTATTGTTTGTTTAGAATCAATTCAAGTAATCTGATTACTTAGTAAGTGCTATCGAGTTTTAAGAATCAAATAACGACTTGCTAATTCATAATTTGTTTTTAAATTTATTTTAACTAAGAGTTTATTATTTTTTTCAAATGTGTGATTACAGTATTTGTAAAACTATTCAAATGCAATCTTGCCTAATAAAATAGGAATGAACATATTGCAAGAGTCAAAAATATGTTAATGTTTAAATTAGAGATGGGCCACTCGAATCTTCGAATCCTCGAATCCACCGAATCCTGGCAAGTATTCGAGATTCGAGGATTCGGTGTTTTACTGGATTCGATGATCGAATCTTTCACCTCATAAACAAAGCATAATATCTTGAATTCAAAAATTACTTAGTTAGGCCTACTTGAAAAACACTACTTAATCCGTAATATTTATTTTGTCGGAGAAAAGAGATAATCATTAATAAAATATTCTTTAAAAAATAAAAATAATCATTAGGTGTGGAAAATCTTACGTGCCTAGTACCCTACCCTCCCTCCTGTATGGGAAACTTGGACTCGACCGTTTCGGCACATGCCCACTTATAAAACTTTCACCCCACGAACATCTTGTAAATATTTAATGACCACATTAAAACTCTTCAAAAACTGAAAATTAAAACTAGAATTACAAATAAACTCGAAATAAATAAAACAAATTACGGCTTTTTAAAAAATAGAAATAAGAACACATTACGCATGATATAAAGTCAGCCGCCATGACATATTATGTTTACTCGCCCGAGTGATGATTAAAATAAAGATACTGTTACTTCTTACTAGCCAACTGGTTTTAATTATCTACAACTACGCAAAGAACCCCTATTTATTGCATACGATCCTTAAGTTACACATTTTGTTGGGTTTCATGAAAAATAAATATTGTCAACAGTCAGACAGCGATAAAATTGTTTATTTACCTCTACCGGCCTAGTATCGTATCGTATCGTATATCGATTGTTTGTTTAAAATCGATTCAGGTAACCTGATCACCTAGTAAGCGCTCTCGAGTTTTAAGGATCAAATAACGACTTGCTAATCCATTATTTGTTTTTAAATTGATTTTAATTTAGAGTTTAATATTTTTTTAAATATTATTGAAGTAATTGTAGAAATATTCAAACGTAGTCCTGCCTTATAACATGGGAATGAACATATTGTAGTCGAAAATATGTTCGTGCTTTAAATAGAATGTATTCTCAGAAATCGATACATCGCAAGAATCGAATATATTTGTTTTCTACGCGAAAATAGATAATGGATGTATAAGAAGATAATAAAACAACTTAGGTATTATTGAGTTAACTATTTCCAAAGTATGTTTAGTTGTTAAACATGTTTTAATCTTTATTAAAAATATCTGTTTGTATTTTTATTTTTGCTATCTTAATACAATAAAATATCCTTTAATGATGATTAAAGTTGATCAAAGGATAACTAGGCCTAATCTGTTTATTTCACATGTTATTTTTATAAACTTAACTCATTCTAACAACACTTTTAAAAATAACTAAAAGACACTCAAATTTTAATTTATTTGATTTTTAAACCTTAATAAGAGTCTAGATTGTTAAATTTGTCTGGATTTTAACCTGTATTTTGTGAGGGGTGGTTGGGGTTGATTAAAATTGAAAGCACAATTGAAATAAATCTCAATTCACAGTTTAGACCTATATTGTGTAATGTAGGTCTATTTGTAAATAGTTAAAATTTAAAACGATTTGCTAGGATTCGGATTCGGATTCGAAAATAAAATGTAGATTCGGATTCGAGAAATAGTGGATTCGACCCATCTCTAGTTTAAATAGAATATATTCTTAGAAATTGACATATCACAAGAATCGAATATATTTGTTTTCTATGCGAAGAGAGATAATAGATATAAAAGAAAATAATAATGATACATACATACTTAGGCATTATTGAGTTAACTATTTCCACTGTATGTTTAATTGTTACGCATGTTGTTTTAGTTATTTTTTTTAAATCTGTTTTTTTAGCTTGCTTATCAAAATAAATTATAATATCTCAATATGATTAATGTTGATCAGAAGGTAATTAGGCCTAATCTGTTTGTTTATTTCACATGTTTTTTTTTAGAAACTCAGCTCATTCTATCAACACTTTTAAAATAACTTAAAGAAACTCAAATTTTGATTGATTTGACTTCTAAACAATAATATTAGTCTAGAAGTCTAGATTGTTTAATTTGGTTGGATTTTAACCAGTATTTTGTGAGGGGTGGTTGGGGTTGATTAAAATTGAAAGCATGATTGAAATAAATATACATCTTAATTTACAGCTTAGGCTTTTATTGGATAATGTAGGTATATTTGTAACTCATTAAAATTTCTAACGATTGGCTAGGATTTGGATTTGATATTTGAGATTCAAAAATAAAATGAAAATTCGAATTTGAGAAATAGTTGATTCAACTCATCTCTATTTTATATCTAAGATTTTTTTAAAGGGTAATTTTAAAATTTCCCGTTCCCGTCCCGAATCCCGATATTTTGACTAATTTCCCATCCTGTTCCTGTCCCAAAATAAGTCATTCCCGTCCATCCCTAATAAAGTTTAATAAAGTTGTCACCTTGTCAGCACTGCCAGTGGCCAGGATGAACTCAGAGTATGGGTTGAAAGAGAGGCAGTTCACCTCAGCTGTGTGAGCATCCACAGTGTGCGATGGCTTACTAGTGTTGTTGCAGCGAGTGTCCCAGATCATAAGCTTCTGGTCGTCTGCCACTGACCCAAACAAGCTCTCATGGAGGAGATGCCATGCTACATCCTGACAGAAAACTTACAAACATCAGTATAAAAGAGGTTCCATTATAACCTGACAGGAAAGATCCTGAACGTTTTCAAGTACCTATCCATGTATATGCAAATTCAAAATACTAATCTTAGAAAACAAGGTAGACAATAGACATTCCATTAGGTTAACCGCTCTTCCTTCAATGTAAGTATTAGGGCTAGGCAGATACCATGGCCAATGAATGTTAAAACTTAGCTTATGATCTTGATCTATCATCGTTGGATTATGTTATGGCACCATCAGTCAAGCCTGATAATCTTGGCTATTTTAACCTAGCTTTTGAACTGTGTAGGCTAAAAGTCAGGTAGAGATGACTTATCAGTTTTAAGCTGGGTGGCAGAACACATCATGGTTCTTTGTACTATTTCTTGGTGACAGGGATGTGATTGTTTTGTGTGGTGGAAAGGAGAAGCAGTAGTGGGGGTTGTTTACTGGTTAGGGAGATACAAAATTTAGAGAACAGTCTGTGATGACTTGCAAGTGAAAAACAAGAGAGGGAGATATATTGCTCGAGAGTAGATTTTAAGATCAACACTTTGTGAGCAAGACAAAAGAAATAAAAATTGTAAAAAGTAGATGACTATTCCGATTGCTCAAATAATTTTTCACCTTGTTTACTTATTTTTTGATTATTTTTTAAAATCACAAGACAGGCAACAACAGAACAGCTGTCATACTCTAGTCTGTGATTTTCTTTCTTCTTCTGAAGAAGGGGAATGATGTACCCCAAAAATTTTGTGATTATAAGTTTAGATGTGTTTTAAGTGTGAATTTTGTGGCCTATAATTTCCTGGTGTGTAAGCCTTGCTCTTATATCATTCTTTCAATGTTTAATTGTATTATTATATTTAATGACTTTAAAATATTTATTTTAACATGTATCACTTTTGTTTGGTTAATGTATATTATTTAAAATATTAGAGGGGTTCCACATTCACTTTATCAATTCAAAGCGAAGGAGAATTAAATAATATGAGATATTCCCGAGAATATAAGTTTGAATATTTATATAAAAAAATGTTGAATAAATTTTTTATATATTTCATAATTATGTATATTTAATTATTTTTGATTTTGTTATGTGAACACTAATTTGTAATGTAGATAACTACAGAAAAACAAACAAACATAAATGTGTATTTTATTTTATTTATTTTACCCCAAAGCTTTGTTATAGTTGTCGAATCCAGAATTTTACTTTTGAATCGAAGTCAAAGTTTTTGAAGCTTCGCACACCCCTATAAAATATAAATAATAATTGTAAGCTACTCTTCGTGAAAGATGAAAGAAAATAAACAAAATCTTAGTCTTTGAATAATTTTGTGCTAGTTTTGAAATAATTAGATTTATATAAAAGAAGATTAAAATACTTCTCTACCCTTTTTCAAATATTTTTCACAGCCTATTTAAGTTTTTATTATGATATATTTTTTATGTTAGTATTTTTACTAAGGATTTAATGAACAAAAAATTGTGTGTATCCAAAAATCTATTTTTTTTAAAATATTATCATACCTTTGTAATATTGTAAAGAAAATAAACCAAATGATCAGCATAAGTGATCAGCATCAGCCTAATCGGCAAAAAATCTGATCGGCCCATCCCTACGTTGTACCAATTTGTTTTTGTATTTTTAATTTAGGGATGTCCAAAGTTGATTTTTTCAATTCAAAGCAAACTTGAATTAAACGTTTGAAATATTTTCAGTGGTGAATCAAAGTTCAAATATCTTTTGTTACTTGTTTTAGACATCTCTATAGATGTACGATACATACAAGGCTTCTGTATGATTTTGTTTGAATATGATATAAAATATTTTAAATAGAGTATTTTAACTAAGGATAAAAGTTAACTTATGATAATTATAAAATAAAGTAGGTATATTTATTTTGGATAATCATAAATGATTGGTTATTTATTTGACCCAGCAGTAAATTATAATTCTATGTTAGCCATGCTGATTTTAGAAATTGATTAAATTAAGGTGGACGCAAAAACAAAGTAACGCATTTAGTTAAATAATTTTAGTATTAATCCATTTACATTAAATACATAGCTGTTTTACCAGTGAATACATTTTATATCATTATAGTATCCACATTTTTTCTTATAAAATCAATCAAAGTAAGCCTAACTTATGAAAGGTTATATAGGAAATAAATTGTTATAATGGTTTGATGTCTAAGACCATAGAAAAACAAAATTATTCAAAAAGATGAAAAGATTTGAATTTTGAAACAAACCCAACGAGTCAAAATCTGAGATTTATTTAGATTCAAAATTTTGAATCCACCACGAATATCTCTTATAAAAGATTCGAAAGCTTGAAATGAATATGAATCTTAGTAAGATTTGAATTTAGATTCAAAATTTTGAAGGTTTGCACAGACTTAGTTTATAGACAAATTATTGTGTTGTTAAGCATTAGTTACCAAAACTCAAAATTTTACCTACATGCCAGCTCACATCACAGATTTGCTATTTGCAAAGTGGAAAGTAGAGGGACAAGGCAGATAAAATACTCCATTTATAAATACAATTTTTTTTAATACCAACAACATGGTGTACTTTCATAAGATGCAATAGAAATGTTTGTCCAGTTAGTCTAAGATCTAGCTCATGTCATGTGTGCACTCCTGTGTGACCTAAATTTTATTGCTGGACCTTATTACACATATATAGGAGTATTCTAAAAACTGAAAAATGACACCTGGACACAGGAATTGAACCCGAGACTGTGCCCAGGTGTCATTTTTCAACTTTCAGAATATATCTCGATGGAGAATTCCTCACTAAAAAGCATAAATAATTGCTTCAGCTATTTGATTCTGATATATAGGAGTGCTAAGAAAAATCGTTCATATGGTCCAAAGTTTGGTTGTTTGGCCGCCATATTGGAAAATGTCCCATTATATCGCTTAATTTTCAGCTTACTTTATCTCTGTACCCAATGATTCGATTTTAATGTTTTTCCTCTTTTAAGAAGTTGCGTTGCGCGTTTCACAATCCTCTCTGTTGAGTTCCAAAAAAATAAAACCTAGGTCAGGGGATTGGGTGGTGACAGCGTATGATTCGAATTATTTACTAAGGTTTTTGCACTGTCCAAATCACTTTTTGCATTTACAAAAGCTAAAGCATATTATTTCCAATCTTCGACTGGGACACACATTTTCTCTAGTGCACTTCAGGTAATTACAGGATTTAGGAAAATCTGCAGGCTCCAATGAATCATCTTTTACTTGTGGAGTTAAAATGCCATCCTTCGCCATGTAACCAAACTCTAAGGGATTGAGCTTTGTAGACGCCTCTAAATCATGAATCCATTTGTAGCATTTAAAGTAGTAATGATATGTTGCAGTTCTCTGCTCCAGTTTGAACTTGTAGTATCGAAAGGATTTATACTACATTAAAATGGTTACTTCTTTGATTTGTCTTCTAGCACATTCTTATTTTCAACTAATACTTTGAGCAATAAGCATTCCAAAGCTTTGGCAAACATAGAAAACCCTCTCATAGCACGTGAATAATGCTTTCCATCAAGTATACTCTCAACAATATTTGGACCAAAGGTCTCATCTCAGTCAAGGAAAATGTTTTCCATTCCATTACCTGCCAAGTTTTCCCCAAAAATGTACATAATGTATTTTGCTAGATGGAAACCTCCTAAGCCCTAAAATAAGTTTAAAAACTCTTCTGGAATAAAGAGTTGTATTTCTCTAGCTATCCTATACATACCATCATCCCACAGGGATTCTGTCTTCTGATTTACTGCACCCAGACAGTCTTGATAGTTTTTCATAGCTGTATATATTGTACTGAATTCAGTCGCAGGCCGTAACAGTATTGGCGGAAAAGTTGTTATGGTCTGTGGAATATATACATTTGCTAGCATACTATGAATGCACTCCAAGTTGGGATATCACATTAATCAGGGTCATTCTATAAACTTGTACGGTATCTGCACAAAGTCCCCATCATATCCTGTTGCTCATGAATTCTGGCAGTAGAGGATCAGGTTTCTGTGCGACTACAAAATCATTGTCGATTTCTCCTCTTAGTGCTAGTTTTTGAAAGTATTCAAGTTCTTGGCATATAAGGAGACTGTGCAAGGAAAGTGTTTTCTTTTCTTAGCTTTTTTGTACACTGGCATCAATTTCCATAAAATTTTCAGTTTCGTTTTGAAAGACACCCAATACTGTGTCATGGCTGCCTCTAATTCAAGAAAAAGTTTACTCTTGGTGATTGAAATTGTCCATTGCTGCTCTTATCGGTATGTTTGGATTTATTTTATTGAAAAGAGGTACACCTTTTCCCCTGAGCAGCTCAGAATTCTTGAGCTAAGCACCACATTATGTCTTTTCAGTGCATCATAGATCATACTCGTGCCAAGACAATGTCTAGATTAACAACTTGAATTGAGTCATTTCATGACTTGTTTGCGTCAATCCAACATGGAAAGGTGTATTCTTAGAGCCATTATGTATCAGATAAAATAGCATTTGAAAACTGGAATAGCATTTTAGCTGTACTTACTCAGAAGTCTGGTATGAAGTAAACATTCCGAAGCAAAATTTTGACCAGGACCTAGGTACATTTTTTTAATCATTGTAAAAGATTAATATGAATTGTATGAATTACAGTTTGTATTTTCTAAACCAAAATCCTAACATTGAATGTCATTGAGTAAGATTTCAGCACATTTCTTGATGGGTACAGCATTACATATTTCCTTTGCAAGATTAGTTTCAGTTATTCGATTGCAAAATAGCATTTGTGATACATGAGGATCCTTTGCATAATTAAAACTAATGCCATCCTCTATAAGTAAGCTTTTCATATAGCGGTTTGATATACAGTAGAACCTCGCTAATCCGTCAATTGTGGGACTGGGAATATGGTTGGAACGCAAAAAAGGTTCGATTATCAGAATAAAACTAAATATTTACAGTACTGTATTACATATATACATAAGACAATCTAGAATAAAAAAAACTTATACAGAAACTAAAAAAAAAAATCAGTAATGTTCTTTTGTTTGGCAGATGAAAGTCTAGACTTAGCTGCAATGTTCCTCCAGTTCTTGATCCAAAAGATATCCATAAGTGTAGAGCATTCATTCTGTTCGATGTACTGAAGAGTAACACCAAAAGCTTTCTTGGCTTGTGTATGTGATACACGGGTAGGCAATTCGTCATTCTCATCATCATCAGGGCCTTCATTTACAATTTCTTCATGAAATTGCAAACAGCGGCAACAATCTCATCATCATTTAGTTCTTCATTTGTTTCACAATCTTCATCACATTTAGTAAGCCATCCATCAACGTCATTTTCTTGGATATCATGTAAAGTTTGTAAGTCGTTGACAATTTCCAGCATGTTTGTGTCTTGTGCATTCCCCGTTTGCTCGCTCTCGATCATCACGTCCGGTCAAAGTTTATGCCAAGATTTTTGCAGTGTGTCAGGTTTCATTTCATTCCATGACTTAGCTATTGAGTAAACTGCATCTTTGATGCTTAAGGATTTCATGGCTTCAAAAAGGCTACAGCCCTTTCTCGTTTTTTCTAAAATCAAGCTAATGTATTTTCGGCGATAACGCCTTTTTAGCCTCTCAATCATGTCTTGATCCATCGGTTGTATCAAAGAAGTTACATTGGGTGGAAGAAATGCAACTCTTATTTCATCTTTTACTAATTCTTCTTCAGAGGGGTGCGATGGAGCTTTATCCAACAACAGAGCGCAAACATGAAGTTTGTTTTGGGTCTTTAAGATTTTTTCAACAGCAAGCACAAATTTGTCAAAAAACCATGACTTAAAAAGATTACAGTCCATCAAAGCTAATTTTTGGTTGCGGTAATAAATTGTTAGCAATAATAAATTAATGTTCTTGAACGTCCTTGACTTTTTTGACTTGCTAATGGCCAAAAGCAGAAACTTGTGTGTACTGTTAGCATTGCTGCAAGTAGCAACGATTAACCTGTCTTTGGCAACTTTTGATCCCATCACGGTCTCATTTGATGCAGCAAGTGTTTTTGTCAGTAACATTTTATAGTTTAGGCCAGTTTCATCTATATTATAGAAATGGTCAAGTGCCAATTAATTTTCTTCAACAATTTTTTTTAAATTTCAAAGAAAACTCTTTTGATACCTCGTCATCAGTTGATAGTTTTTCACCTGATATTGCGCAATATCTAACGCCACAACAGGTTTTCCATTGATCTAACCAACCTTCACTAGCTGTGAACTCACTTTCAGCTTCCAATTTTTTGTGCAGAATTAAAGCCTTTTCTTTGATAATAGGCCCAGATAGCAAGGTTCCTTTCCTCCTTTCTTGGCAAAACCATATCCATAGCGCGTTGTCTATCAGTTCCAGTTTTGGCTTGTTTAGGGTTTGAAACTTTTTAGTGCTTTCTCACCAACTACTATCACCATTAAACGATTCAATATATTTTCTATTTTTCCTCCAGTCCTTTACTGTAGTAACTCCTACATTGAGTTCCTTAGCAATATTTTGGAGTGATTTCGCCTTGTCCAGTCACTGTAGCACTTTTAATTTGTCATTTAAAGGAAGAGTAACATGCTTACATTTTACTCCTGACATACTGTATGTAATACAAAAACTACGTACGCAAAACACAATCCACTTCCGAATAACTACCACACACTAGACGCTAGATGACGGCTCACTGAGGTACAAAACAATTAGTAGACAATGGCGCGTCAACAATCGGCGACCAGTCATCAAGTCGGTGCATGCATGCTCTTGAGCTGCGGCCGGACCAACCAGAGCGTTGGACTAGCCGAGGGCAAACTAGAGAGGTTCTACTGTTTGCTTCTTGTTTGGCAAATAATTTTCATTGAATTCATTGTGTAGGTATGAAATTAAATATCCTCTAGATTCAAATTGAAGTGTTGGCAAAAAAATCTCCAATGATCTTTATACTGCGTTTAAATAAGCATTTTCATCAAAAGCATATTTTTTGCTATCCCTTTAATAATCAGCTTTTTTATGCAATTTTTGTGACAGTGGATGTCTACAGTAAATGCACTGTTTACATCTTCAAGTGTACAAGCTCTCTGAAAAACATCATCAAGATAAAAATGAGAGGCATTTAGTAGTTGTTCTACATAAAATTCCTCACATATACGGTACAGTTTGGAGTTTTTTTTAAAGTTTTGCTTGGTTACACACTACAAATGTTTTCAACTGAAGTTCACTAAATCGTGTTCTACTTCTTTGGTACTGTTTTTTGGTGTTTGCAGCACTCTCTTCAAAACTTGATTCAATGCAATTTTCTTGTTTTTCTTCAGTTCATTTGCCCATAAGCTTGTAAGGCCTGTAGCAACTCATCTGATATTTTATGCTTTTTATCCTCAACAGTTTGTAACAACCCATCCCCAATTTTCTCTGATGCACTTTGAATGTTCTATACACCATTTTCACATGAATGCAACTTTAACTTCCGCTTATATTTTTGACATAAAATATACAGATTAATACCCTTTGCATCCCTGAACCTCTTCTTCAGATTAAGGGGCTCCAATGCTTCACTCATGTTGCTTAACTACAACTTCAATCGATTATAGTCAATACAAAATATAAAAATTAAATGGGCATACTTTAAGATTCATTTGCAATTACACAATAAATATACCTTAAAATATCTCAATAACGTATGGGTTTTTCATTAAAAGTGCGAGAACAAAATCTATTTGCCCTATAAAAAGGAGTAAAATGAACTATAAAACATTAAAATTGGATCACTGGGTTCGGAGATAAAGTAGGCCGAAAATAAAGCAATATGGCGGACAAACAACCATGATTGGGCCATGTGAACAGTTTTTTTTAGCTCTCATGTATGTAATAAAGCCCAGCAATCAAATTTAGGGCACATATAAGTGCACACGTGACATGAGCTAGCTCCTAGACTAGGTGGTAGAACTGTAAAGTGTGAACTGTGTTCCGCTATATTTTTCCACTGCAGTTTAGTAAGGTTTAAGTTATGTTCATATATATTAACTACACGTACACAGTCGGGGTAGGGATAAGAATGGCAAAATTAGAGGAAATGTCATCCTAAGTACACCTGAACAGAATATGACCCTGACCTTATCACTTACCAACCAAAATGAATACTTGACATTAAGACCATGTGCCCACCAATGGATGGTCCTATATTCAGTGTGAAAGTTACATTATGTTTGTCCTATTTGTTCCTAAAATTCTTTTGTTTACCCAATTTCAGATCTATATAACATATTTTACCTTGTTTGGTGGCAGCAATGTAATGTGTGAACTTTTTTTTTTTCATTGTAATAGCCATTTTGTATATGTTTATTTTTCTTTCTCCTCAGTTTCCTGTATATAATTTCATAAGTAGAACACTTCATATTTATTTTATAAATAGGGGTGTGCGAAGCTTCGAAAAATTCCAAGCTGAATCAAATCTTGGTGTACTTTGTATTCGATTTGAGCCCATGTTTGGCTTTGTTTGCTATTCGAAGTCTAGTGATTATATTACACCTATATTTTACATCAAATAAAAGTGAACTAAATTACCTCAAGAAATAACAGATATTTTTATTGTTTTGAGTTTTAGAACAAGTTTGCTTTATTTTCTTGGTAGAACTTGGATGATTTAGCTTAGCACATTGAATTTCAAGACCGCCATAACATTAAAATTCTAAAATCTAACCGCCTTGATCACAAACATTGATTGGTAGCAACTGAAGATGAATTTATTCCTCTTTAAAGTGTAGATTAAAATAAATAATACATTTTTTTTCAGTGTATTTAATTAAACTTTTGAATTATTTATTGAATATTGAAAATATTTTTTTAATATTCTAAAATTCACATATGTAACCATTTCATTAGTTTACCAAATGAATCAATTTGTTCTATTCAAATTCCTGTTAATATGTGTGCTAGCAGCAGACTTGAGGGAAAGTTGAGCGCATTTACGAGGAACATGACATTCCTTAAATTATTTTTTGTAAAAAGTATGCAAGTAGTGAGCACTTATAAATAAAAATTGCTGTTAATTTAAATAAGATCTTAGATATTTTACTAAAAATAAAATTAAATAAAATCTACAAAATCTTGGTTATTTTATACATATTACATTTGTAATTCAAGATTTAAATGGATTTATAAAATCAAAAGTTTCTTTGTTGATTTGTAAAACAACAAAACTAAAATTTTGTATCACTAGACTTCTCAAACCTATAAACACACCCACCGAATTAGATTAAACTCTTATTTTACAATAATGTTTTTCTTGTTTTTGAACGTCCGTTAACTCTTGTTTTGTTAATTCATATCTTGTGTTTGAAAAGTTAGTGAAACACCATGCAGCGAAAATCCAATGATATTGAAGCAAATGCATGTGTTTTTTACTACTCACTCAGGCTATTACACATGAAAAAGTGTTTTTACTACAAATATGAGTGTTAAAAATAAATGTAATATTTAGTTTGATGTTAGATATATATATATATACTCAATGTCAACATAATATTTTTATTCAAAATTAAATAGAAAAATATTCGAACTTCGATTTGGCTTTGAGAATATTTCCCATAATTGACTCGACTTCGCTTCAAACCAAAAAAGTGGACTTCGCACACCCTTAATTATAAATGTACAAAAAGCAACACATTAGCAAAATAATATTTAACACTACTTTGCCAATGTGTTTTGTTATGTTCTGACTCCTGGTTGGTTATCTATTTTTATCATAAGAGGAAATTTATAAAGAGTAAACATATACTAGAGCACCCTAAAACAAAAAATTCGGCACTATGTCAGTTGGTAGTGTGTCTGTCTACTGAGATAAGGGTCCCAGGTTGGATTGCTGGCATGGCCAGAAAATGTATCATTGGTGAAATGTAGATTCACCCTTTAACAGAGATGAATCAACAGTCAGGGACTGGATGTTGTGCTTTTCCAAGTCTTAGGTTAGATTATAAGGCATATGAAGATAGGACAGGCCTAACAAGCTGCTAGGGAAAAACATATGCCTTGAATATAAAGTTGACCCAGGCCACAAGCTGGAAACAGTAAAGGATGTAAAGTAAACCCTAATACAACTATCCTGTTATTCATACTTCGACAACAGCAGTGTGTCCAGTAAAGATGGTCTTTGCGTCAATGATGCGATTATCTCTAGGTGTGGCGTTGATGTCCCACAAGCAAATTGTGTGATCATCGGAAGCACTCAGAAGATATCCGTTCAGGTTGGGATTCCAAGACAAGCCATAACCTTCCTTTTGATGACCTCGAAGTCTGAAGAAAATGAATGAGTGCATACAAAGTGATATACAACAAACATGCCAACATGAAAGGACTAAGTAGTAGAAAGCCAACTGATAGACACCCAGAAACAATGTGGACCATGTGGCTGACACAAGCGGGATCATGTGCTAGACAGCAAATCAGTAGAAAAAATCAAAACAATTATTTACAAAGCTGGGTGGGTCAAGTGGCCGACATGACTTGAATCAACTGCTAGACAACCAGAAATGATGTGGGTCAAGTGGCCAACACAATTTGGACCAACTACTAGACAACCTCACATGTAGGAGGGGGAAAAGGGATAGCCAAGTGGCCAACACGAGAGAAACAAATGGTAGACAAACTTTAAGATAGATTCAGTTAAGAGTGGGTTAAACGACCGACCAGTTAATACAATATATTATTCCTGTATACACATATATCACTATAATTGTTTTAAGTTTTTATATGTAATAATTTAACCAAACCTTTGGAGGGTTAATCAAATCTGGGGATGGAGGTAACAATTTCTAGGGGAATGTTGATCACTTTGTTTGTATTGTATTAACTTGTCTGTCACTTGAGGCATTCTTAAATGGGTTCATCTCGATGTTTTTCTACCAGTTGGTCCTCTAATGTCATCCATTTGGCTGTATACCACTTTGTCTTCCTATATGTGAGATTGTCTAGTATTTGCTCCTTAAAGTGTCAGCCTCTTGGTTCACTTCATTTGTGAGTGTATACTAGGTTGTTCTCCTATATGTGAGCTTGTCTAGCAGTTGCTCCTTGTGTCTGCCTGCCTCTTGGTTCACATTGTTTCTGGGTGTCTACCAGTTTTTTCTCTCGTATCAGCCACATGGAAAACCATTTTTAATTCTTTATATAATAATGTCTAGCAGTTGGTCCAACTCATATCAGCTAATTGACGTACCCAGCCTTGCAAATATTTTTATAACTTGTCAGACAGTTTGTTTAGCAGTTTGTATGGTGCCAGAAAATATATTTTAACCTCAAATAAGTTTTTTGTCATAAATTTTTCAAGCATTTTTTTAGCACCACATCTTACTATATGTTCAAGCTATATGCATATGTATTAATTACGCTAATGAGTTAAGGATAAGTAATGTTGAATTCAGAGNAGAGTGGAAAACCATGTTGGAAAAGCCACCCTCAGAACACCAGATTCATTGAAAATGAATGTAAGAACACTCATTTCATTAGACAATCATTATGTAATGCTTTCATTAAAAGTGAAAAGGAGTTCTGCTTTTGTTAATTTTTAATGATCATTACCAAAAAATTAAAACAAAATGAACAGTGAGAATAAATACAAGAATTGTTGAATTAATTTTTCTTTGAATGTAAAGATTTATTTTAATTAAAACCCTAAACTGGGACCAGCTGCATCCTTTTATTGGATTTAATCCTCAATTGTTTTCAAGTTTTGACTCGAGGTGACAAACCAGGCAACCTTCAACAATCTTTGTGGCACTTATTTCCTGATAATTGTATTCTGAGAGTTCTCAAAAATGGTGTTTAAGTGGCGCGATGAACAAACTGACCAATTTTTTGATTTCTATAAATGAAACGCTAGTTTGTCAGTCACATTATGATCATCATGATCAATGAAACATGTGAACAAATTCCTTTCATTTTCATGAGAAATGAATCATTGAAAATAATACAAAATGAACGTCAGAACACTCATTCCATTAATTTGAATCATTATTTAAAGCTCTCATTAAAAGTGAAAAGGAGTTCTACTTTTGTTCATTTTTAATGATTATTGAAAAATGAAAACAAAATGAAAAGTGAGAACATGCACAAGAATTAATAAATTCATTTTTTTTAATGCAAAGATTTATTTTAATTAAACCCTACACTGTGACCACCTGCGACCACTTGCAACCTTTTATTGGATTTAATCCTCAATTGTTTTCAAATTTCGGCTCACGGTGACAAACTATACAGCCTTTAACAAACTTTGTAGTGCTTATTTACAGACATTGTGTTGTAGAGATGGGCAACTTAATCTTCGAATCCTCGAATCCACTAAATCTTGACAAGTATTCAAGATTCTAGGATTCGGTGTTTTATAGGATTCGATGGTCGAATCTTTCACCTCATAAACAAAGAATAATATTATTTTTTTATTTAAAAATTACTAAGCTAGGTCTACTTGAAAGGCACAACTTAATTCGTAATAATTATTTTGTCGGACAAAAGAGATAAACATGAATAAAATCCTCTATTTTTAATAAATAATTGTTAGGTGTAGAAAATTTAACATGCCTAATACCCTACCCTTCAAAACTTGGACTCCCCCATTTTCAGCGCATGCTTACTTCTGAAACTTTCACCTCACGAACAATCTTGTAAAATTTTAATAAACACATTAATGCTATAAAAAACTGAAAATCAAAATTATAATTACAAATAAACTCAAAATAAATCAAACAAATTACAGAATTTTTTAAAGAGAAATAAGAACACATTACACACGATACAAAGTCAGCCGCCATGACATATGTTTACTCGCCAGCAGCAAGAGTGATAATTAAATAAACATGATTGATAATTCTTACTACCCAACTGGTTTTAATTATCTACAACTATGCAAAGAACCCCAATTTATTTCATACAACCCTCAAGTTAGATATTTTGTTGGGTTTCATGAAAAATAAATACTGTCAACAATTAGACACCGATAAAACTTTATTTACACCTTTCGGCCTATGTATTGTATATCGATTATTTGTATAGAATCAATTCAAGTAATCTGATTACTTAGTAAATGCTATCGAGTTTTAAGAATCAAATAATAATGTGCTAATCCATAATTTGTTTTAAAATTGATTTTAACTAAGAGTTTATTATGTTTGTCAAATATGTTATTTAAGTATTTGTAAAACTATTCAAAAACAGTCTTGCCTAGTAAAATAGGAATGAGCAAATTGCTAGAGTCGAAAATATGTTTGTGTTTTAAATAGAATGTATTCTCAGAAATTGATATATCACAAGAATCAAATATTTTTCTTGTTTTTTA
Organism: Timema poppense; assembly: GCA_902141375.1. Lineage (NCBI taxonomy): Eukaryota > Metazoa > Arthropoda > Insecta > Phasmatodea > Timematidae > Timema > Timema poppense. The sequence continues at coordinate 10,591 of CABFOV010003255.1, read as the reverse complement.
TGCGAAGATATATAAAAGATATAAAAGAAAATAATAATACAATGAAACCTGCCTTAAACGGAATCGCAAGGGTCCAAGATATTTTTTCGCTAAAGCCAGGTTTCCGTTTAATGAAAGTGTACTATAAAAATTAAACCAGGGACATGCATGTAATTGGGATAAAAATCATAAAATAAAATTCTCATAAAACTCATTATTACACAGTACTCATTGTTCACACTATGAATGAACATATGGAAACATTTCACTGAACAGAAAAACATTACTCACTTTGTCTTTATTTTTTCCAGTAGTCAAGCAAAGTTTTCTGCACACAGTTTACTCTCATGGCTGCCTGACTTTCCACAAACACTTTAGCCTGAGAAATCACACCAAGCATATCAGAATCATTCCATTTTAGAGAAAATTTCTGCAGTTTCTTTAAACTTTTTACAGCATCTTGATAAGTCTTCACGCTACACTTTTCTTCTTCCAACACAATTTCCCTTTCCTTTTCTTCTTCTTCTTCTTCTTCTTCTTCTTCCTACTCCTCCTTATCTACTCCTTTCAAACTATCTTTAAAATTCTCAACTAAGGCATCGTTTCATTGTGTCTGGTCCAGTTTGCACATTATTGTCTATGTTGATGTAATCTTTAGCTTTGCATTTATTAAAAACGGCTTCATTCATGGATTTTTCTAAGTCCTGCTGGTCATTCTCATTTTCTTCGCTAGCAGTAACTTTACTCATAGAAAATCCTGCTTTTTCAAAACACTTTGCCACAGTTTCTGGCAATAACTTCTTTACAGCTTGAGTTATCCAAATAATCGCATCTAGAACCGAAACGGTTCTTGCAAGCTCAGAGGCAGATGATGTAGAATTCTTGTCACTGTTTCTGGCAATAACTTCTTTACAGCTTGGACTTATCCAAATAATCGCATCTAGAACCGAAACGGTTCTTGCAAGCTCAGAGGCAGATGATGTAGAATTCATATTGACGAGCAAATTTTTTCGGAACTTAATTCAACAGGAAGCTTCAGTATGTTCATTTTTCTGATGCATAGTGGTTTTAGTGCCTTACTGTTAACTAAGGGTTTCTCCATTTCAACTGACATAAGACCACATAGAAAACCAGTCAATCTTTCTTTGCGCAATTTTCCTCCCAAACATTTTTCACCTTTCAAACACGGCGATTTATTCGGTAGTGTGGAAGAACAGTCCAGTCTCGTCACCATTCGCTAGGTTTTCAGGTTCATATCCCTTGATTATGGAGGGTAGTTTAGCAACCCACTTTTCAACAGTTTCACTATTTACACCACTCAATTCACCACAAAGCTCGTTAAAAAATATTCGCAAATATATTTTGCAAAAACTCTCCAACCATCAGGTAGATGCTTTGAATTCAGTTTTCCCCAGTTTTGGGGCGACCTTTTTAGCGTATTCCTGCACCAGTGGACTCGATACACAATCATTTTTCACCCTAACACTGACAAACCACTCCCATACTATTTCATGTCTTCATTTGCAGTTTTCTTTAGTTTTAATTTTATTTTTCCATTAGCACATTTTTAGCACAGCTTCAAAATTTCCGTTTTCTTCTTTAGAATCTCGTACACTTTAGTTTTAGCGATGCTAATCATCTTCATGATCTGCTTAACAGACAATTTATATCGCTCATTCACATGAATAATTTTTACTCTCGTGTTTGGATCAAGCACAACTCATCTTTGAAGCCATAATGACAACTACCAGACTAAATAAATAATGCAGGCCTAGAGTCCATATTGAGTAAAATTTTCGGAAGGGACAACAATTGAATTTCAATAAGGAGAGTGGTGTATCGTTAAAAGCTGAATTCCAAAGGTGCTTGACAAGTCATTAGTGCGAAACTGGGATGAATAGAGATAACAATCAAGAGGCAATTACAGTTTACTATTCTGTAAGAAAGGTAACAAAAGAACTAATAACGAGAAAGGAAATATACCTGACTTAACATTTCAACTCCTGATAATATAAAAGGAAGAATTAGAGAAAACAAAATTCTATAAAATGTATAAGATGCCAAAAAATGTTCAAATAATGTCCACCGGAACATTGGAAATTTTCCATATAAAGTCTTATTTTGAATTCCGTTTCTGCATTAGACAGTTTCCGTTTAATACAGGGAACTTTGCCTTTTTTTCAGCTCTTAAGTCAAGGGACTGTAAAATATTTCCGTTCAAGACAAGTTTCCGTTTAATAAAGGGTCTGTTTATGGCAGGTTTCACTGTAATACATGTTGTTTTAGCCTTTAAAAAAAATCTGTTTGTATGTTTAGTTTAGATTTCATATCAAAATAAATTATAATACCTCAAGATGATTAAAGTTAATCAAAAGGTAACTAGAACTAATCTGTAAGTTTATTTCACATGTTTTTTTTTTATAAACTTAACTCATTTTATCAACACTTTTAAAAATAACTTTAAGACACACAACTTTTGAATGATTTGATTTCTAAACAATAATATGAGTCTAGATTGTTTAATTTGGCTGGATTTTAACCAGTATTTTGCGAGGGGTGGTTGGGGTTGATTAAAATTGAAAGCATGATTGAAATAAATCTTAATTTACAGCTTAGGCCTATATTGTGTAATGTAGGTCTATTTGTAAAGCATTAAAATTTCTAACGACTTGCTTGGATTTGGATTCGATATTCGAAAATAAAATGTAGATTCGGATTCGAGGAATAGTGGATTCGACCCATCTCTAGTTGTAAGAGTTCTCAAAAATGGTGTTTAAGTGGTGCGACGAACAAACTGACCAATTTTTGGATCTATATAAATGAAACGCTAGTTGGTCAGTCACATCATGACCATCATGATCAATGAAACATGTGAAAAAATTCCTTTTATTTTCATGAAAAATGAATTAGTGAAAAGGATTAATTGAAAATGATACATGAGAACTGGCCTTAACATCAGCAGTCTAGTCTAGCACGAGAATGATGCTTTAGATCATGACGCCATCAAAGCAAGTTTTAGCAGTTTTTAAGAATCCTTAAAATTGAGGGAATTTTTATTGTTGTCAGGACATTATCACGAAAACATTTAGGGTTGGGCAAATTCTAAAACTGGTTTTAATTTATATTTATGGGTATTCAAAATATCTTTATGAAAGTTTGTCAATTGGAGGTTTGATGACATCAACTTAAGTTCAAATTACCTCAGGTCTGGGTGGCACTCCCCACTGGGGTCCGGTTTTGATGGATGTTTTGTGTAGTCAAACACTAATACATCACTAGATGGGGTCTTGGTCGCTATCACACATGGGTTCTGGGGCATATACCTGGCACGGTTTACCTCTCCTTCATGATTTATTTTTATCTCAATCTCGATCTTGCCACTCACTGAGCCAAATCCCCCAAATTCTGAAAAGCATGCCATAATAAATTAAGTGTAGGCTACATATGCTTATGAAAGCAAAACAAGTTAAGGAAAATAAAATTTTCAAAGGGAATCAAAGTACTTGAAAATAGTATATCAGTATTTAGCTTACCTCCTTTCTCATTGTCATAATGTGAGGCATCAAACTGAGCATCCTCATTCGGGAGTTGGACACTTGCAATGAGCAAATGGTTCTGTTCATCTGAGGTGTGTGTGCCCAGAATCAGCCGATGTACAGAGTAGTCTTTGCCCTCAGGTCTTAAATAAACAACAAGAAAATATAGTAAGTTATATCACTTTAACTACTCAGCCATATTATTATTGCAAACAATATATTATAAATAATTAATGGGCATTGAACAACAAAGAACTACAGTAAACATTTTACTGTTGATCTACCAATATTTAATATAAAATCCTTTAAATTTGATCTCTTGATTATTAAACAAAGAATATTCATAAATGCTATTTGTTATTTGAACTTAATATTATTTTATGCCATTAAACTCTTTGTATTACATTTTGTTTTGGTAAAGTTGGCTGGCCAGTAGTAGCTGAATTGATCTCTCCTACTTGCCTGGTAACATCCGGCAGCCATTGAGCAGTGAGTGAGGGCCATTCTAGAGCATGGGTCATCACCAAGTCATAGAGAAATGGAGTATTTTTCTTCCAAATCTTGTATTCTTCATTGATGACTCGTTCTTCCACAGCATCATCAAAGGTATCTGAAGACAACACTTAACTTTTTTTTATTGATATGCCTTTCACAGAAGTTTTAAGTGACTTATTTTGAGAAAGGGATAAGAAGGCTGCAGAGATTACCCCAAGCACCGAAACACAAAAAGGGCCTATAGAACTAATGACAGTAGAATAGGGTGCACATTATTTTCTATAATTTCTGCTAAATAGTTTTTTTTATATCACGTCTTGTTATATGAATAGATGTTAGATAATTACTATAATGGGAAAGGGATGGGGGGTCACATACCCCCATGGTTGCGCAAATACATATTAGAAGGTATGTAGCATTTAAAATATAATATATGTATAGTACTAATTTTTTTGGAGTTTTTTTTTCTACATACCTTCAGCTACTTTTCAAAATAGTTTCCATTGTTATTTAAACATTTGTCATGTCGTAAGGTAAGTTTTTGTAAACCCTCGTCATAAAAGTCTGCCGTCAGCCAGGAAAGCCATTCCTAAACTGTCATTTTCACTTTGTCGTCAGTGTGGAAATGCTTGATATCTTTTGAAATTCTGCATGTTTGTTCTTTCACCCACATGTACTGACCACAATAAACGCAGCTGCATGTCATCTGACCTTGACGAAACTTTGCCTTACAATCCAGAATAAACACTGTGGCCTGTTGTCTGCCAGTGTGTGCTTGCTTCATGACAATTTGAGGACCCACTCTGTTGATAAAAAGCAAACGCTCATTGAATATTTTGGCTGGCAGTAATTGGATCACCTCCCCCCCTTCAGCCCTGACCTTGCGCCCAGTGACTACCATCTTTTCCTGCATCCGAAAAAGTTCCCTCGCCGGCAAGCAATTCCACACCAACGACCAAGTGAGCACGACGGTTCAGGAATGGCTTCCCTCGCTGACAACAGACTTCTATGACGAAGGTGTACAAAAACTTATCTCACAATACGATAAATGTTTAAATAACAACTGAAACGTATTGAAAAGAAGCTGGAGGTATGAAAAATCGAATTAAAAAATAATACCCAAACAATTTAGTAGTTCCTATTTAATTGAAAAACAGTCCTTACTTGAAAAACACCCCTTGGATGTTTGACTTAATTCAATAAACCTGGTTAGGTAGTGTCCTTCCTCTTCAGTTAATATTATTTTCTATGTACAAATGATTAGGCATTTAATTAAAACACACCATCATCAAGTGTCCTCAATTATATCAAGTTTAAAAGCACCCAAACTGACAATATACTAGTAACAGTGGTCGCACAGTTTGAGATCAGACATGCATTGCACTTGGTCAATGTTTGTAGAACAATTGGAATGTGAATCATACTTAAAAGCAATGAGAATGTTTGTCTTGTTTATCATATCATAATGTTCCCTCTAAGCCAATGAGGGACAGTTCCTACTCTCTCATTTCTCAGATTTAAATTATTGCTAGCCCAGCTGCATAAAATGCACTATACCCTGTTCATGCTAGGAAGGAATATCTGAAAGGTTTTTTCCTACCAAAATTCTACTATCTATAGGCCTATATAGAAGAATTCTGAAGCGCCCCCCACCCTCAAATCTTCAGATTCTGTAGTCGTAAGGTGCATAGTACTACGTAAGTGATCAACTCCACACTAACAAATTGCACTGTCTACAAAGTCCTTAAATACTTAGTTCCTTGGTGCTTGTCACTCCATAAAAGTTGACTTAAAACCTTAACTTTCTAAGAACTAGTCGTTACAGTGTGCTAAGGACTAGCCCTACCAATAACATCAAAGTAAGCATGCGTAGGGATCAAAATGAAAGAACAAATGGCATTATCATAGCAATTACATTAACTAGCTCATGTTTTAAATATATTATTTGTGATTGCACTTAACCTACCTTTCAAATGTAGCTTATCCTGGATGTTTTATCAAAATATAATGTGTAGTTACTTGTGTTAATAATTGTTCAGCTGTATTATCATATGCTTCAAAGATGTTGTCTTCTTGCGCCTAGCTCTAGAATATTTTATTTTGAAGTATAATTGAACGTCGTTCCCAACTTTCTATTTCGTTGACACGGTCGGTCATGTGATTATGGATACTAAATGTGGAGATGTGATTTCCATTTCTAATTACTATAAGGATGCGGAGTTTACGGACTTTGTAGATGGGGCTTGGCAGGAAAATAAAATGCCTTTCAGAACACCCTTCCTACCATCAACAGGGTTTACTCATCTTTATAATATAAATAAAGTTCAATGTCTGACCAACGCAATTTAATATATCTACAGAAGAATACTTAGATTCAACTATTCCTTTTGATCATAGGCATTAATTTTAATTCTGAAACATGGCGCTAAGGGCGAATGAATAATATTATCAAATTATGATAAGTAGCTTAGTTTAAAAATAATAAAGTAAAATTATGTCAGACTAGAGAACTCTGTAAAATAACAGCCAATATCTTTACAGTACAATACCACACAATATTTCGAATTTTAACTTTCAGGATTAGCGGGCATTGTACTCAAGGAAGATAAAATGTAAGGTTTAATCCACAAGGTAAAAAAAAAGCTATATTGTCATTTTTTATGTTAATTCTTAGATTATAACTTTGGTATGATTTATGGTGAACATTACCTCCATCCTTATCACCCATTTTCCAGTTGTTTATTTTACAAGTTTAGCTAATTGGAAATGTATTTATCACTATCTAAGAGTACTCCCGCCAAAGCTATCTTTTGCATCACAGATCAGGCTATAGCTAACACGAAAAAACTGTTATGTCAGGGTAACATGGTAAGATTTTTTTGCATAGGTGCTACTGTCTGAAGATTTTTCTAATATTTAATAGGTTAAATGATCGGTTTCAATAGCTCAGTTGGTATATTATTAGGCAATATTGTTGGGACTTAGTAATTCCATCCCTCAATAGAAAATTTTAGTAGGTAAGCCTTGACCTGCAAGAAGATGGGCAGTGCCTTCTAAATGTTCTTAAATGTCTTGTTTTACTTTGTTGTATACCTATTACCTATGATGTATATATGATCTGTACTATTAATTACAAGAATGAACAAATAATCATGGAACAATTTTGCTTTGTGTTTTAAATATGTACGAGATATGAGAACCATTAATTTATCTCATAATACCATTTCCAACAGTTTATGGGCACAGATACGTTTTTAAGGTTCAAGTGAAAGTTTAAACAGAAGTTTTGAGTGTTATTCGCGATCGTTTGTCTGCAACATTCCATCAGTTCGTGTTGGTTAGCTTCTGATTCGATTGAACTCAAAAATTGTGATCAAAATGTCATCAGTTAATGTCAGTAATTATAAAATAGAGCCATTAAATAAAAATAATTATGATACATGGGAAATATAAGCAAAAGCAGTCCTCATTCGTAGTGGACTTTGGTGTTACGTGAGTGGTGAAACATCAATACCTGCAGAAGAAGCAAATAATAAGAAATGACAGGAATACGGCTCACATGCAAGGTCAGATCTAATATTGATAATATCCCCAAACGAACTGAAACAGGTGAAAAATTGTGACACATCGAAGTTATTATAGGACAAATTGAAAAGTGTATACAGAAGTCGAGGTTCTGCTTGTAAAGCCACATTACTAAAACGACTCGTTCTGCACAAGATGAAGTACAACGATGATATGAGTACCCACATAGATGAGTTCACAGATGCTGTGAATAAGCTCCAAGATATGGGAATAGAGATAAACGGTGATTTGTTGAGCATCATGTTGCTCTACAAATTATCCCCTGCCTACGGAAATTTTCGTATAGCAATTGTAAGTAGGGATAATTTACCAACTCCTAGTGAATTAAAAATAAAGATTATGGAAGAATCAAATGCTAGACACAAGGATGACCTCAAACATAAGTATGAGGATGCATTTTTTGTTAAACACTTCAATAAACATCATCATAGAAATTTTAAATCAGGTCAAAATCACAAATAAATTCCATCTGGTCAAGGTCATAAAAATAATAGTGGTAACATGAACTGCCGAAGATGCAAAAAGTCTAATCATAGGACGGAAGATTGCTGGTACAACAAGAAAAAGGAATCCACCTTCAAAATTGAAGAATGCCTTTCAATAGGCCCACACCCATCACAACCCATTAATTCTATTTGGTGTTTGGATATTGGATCTACTTCACACATGTGCTATGATCAAACAGAATTTTCAAAACTATCTGATCCAATAATCATGGCATTCTCAAGCTCGCATCAGAGGAACACATCGCAAGTACTTCAGGTATTGGTTTAGTCAAAATTCAGCTCGATGATGATTCAATAGTAAATTTACCTGAAACTTTGCATGTACCAAAATTGACCACAAATCTTCTCTATGTTACAAAAATTTACTGATAAAGGTTTTAGTGTTATTTTCAAGAAGGATTGCGCGCAAGTTGTAGATGATCATGGTAATCTTATTCTAAAAGCAACACGATACAATAGTCTATACTGTTTTGATGCAAACATGTTAGAATATGCAAATTTATCTTCAGGAATTCCCGAAAAGTCAAAAATTGAAATGTGGCACAGAAAATTGGGCCAAATAAATGAGTCTGATTTAAAATTGTCTCTAAAAGATAATCGCCTCAACGGTTTGCCTTTTAACACTAATGAAAGTCTTGGTGATTGTGAAATATGTATTAGAGGAAAATTCACCAGAGTGTAGATAAGCTGGAAATAATACATTCTGATGTTGTAGACCCCATGCACACCACTTCACCTGGAGGCTCCAGATATTTTGTTACCTTTATTGATGAGGGAACTTGCTATACGAGAGTATATTTCCTGAAAAACAAAAATAAAGTCTTAAATACTTTTAAAGAATTTTAAAATGAAGTAGAAAATCCGACATAAAAAAAATCTTCAAAGTGTCAATGAAAGTTCGGAATATAGAAATTTGGAGTTTGAAAAATTCTTATCAGATAGTGGGATTAGAAGACGTTTTTCCATTGTAAGATCAGCCCAGAAAAATGGATTGGCCGAACGAAAAAATAGGACACTGCAGGATAAGGCCTGATGCCTACAACTGGAATCAAATTTCCCCTACTCATTTTGGGATGAGGCCATATATCGTGCAAATTACTTATTAAATCGCAGCCCATCCAGGATTCTGAAATGTGAAACTCCATATCAAAAGTGGACTGGCCATGTACCTTCAGTTCATCATCTTCAAGTTTTTGGATACAAAGCGTTCATGCACAACAAGGACTCTAGCAGAATAAAATTTTATTCAAGAGCCAAAGAAGGCATTTTTGTTGGATACTCTGAAGTATCAACAGGCCTATCGTATTTGCGTGCCATACCAAAGAAAGATTTCAATTGCGAGAGATGTAAAAATAATTAACACGCTCTACTATGAATCCAACCAAGAATCCTCAAGTGGTGATCCATTCAGTGAAGAATACTGTGAACAACAATTAAATAAGCCTAGAAAAGAAGAAAACAGTAACATTCAAGATATTTCAGTAATAAGGAATGACGAGAATTTTGATGAAATTAATGCAGTCGCAAGTGACAGAGAAGAAAATAATGATGGATCTGAAAGTAGCTTTGAGGAAGAAGGACAAAGATGTTTAAGACCAAGAAATACAATTAGACTACCCCCTTGGATGAATGAATATTACGTGTCAGCATTATGTGAAGTTAAGGAAGCTTTAGAAGGGCCAGATGCGGAAGAATGGCAAAAAGCCATAAAAAATTAAATCAAAGCCCATATAAAGAATGCTATTTGGAAATTAGTGACAACAGCAAATGAAGCAAATGTAATAAGTTCCAAAATGGTGTTAAAAATAAGTATAAACAAAATGGTGATCTTAAGCGGAGAAAAGCACAACTTGTAGCTCGAGGATTCTCACAAAGACCAGGACTCGACTATGGAGAGACGTATGCCCCAGTCGCCAGATTAAGCTCTAATAGAACTCTTCTTGCTGTAGCAGTTGAAGAAAATCTAAAAATAAATCAACTTGATGTCTCAACATCTTTCCTTAATGGGGATATAGACGAAAAATTATTTATGCAAAAGCCAGAATTTCTAGAAAGAATCCTATGCAACATCATGGTTGAAGAAAGTGCTAATGAAGACTCCACCATGTTCAAAATATTAAAGAAAATGCTTGAAGAGCTACACAAACAAAGTGGTGAATAGGTTTGTCGTCTTAAGAAGGCGTTGTATGGACCAAATCAAGCAGGACGCCAATGGTTCTGTAAATTAGATTCCAAACTATGTAAACTAGGATTCATCCCTTCACAGGCTGATCCTTGTATCTACATTATGATCAGAGGAAGAAAAAAAATTGGTTTCAATTTATGTAGATGATGTAATCATTACATCAAATAGTCAAGAAAAATTGAATCATATAAAGAAGGAGCTGTTGAACGAATTTTAAATGAGCGATTTGGGAAATCTCCAATATTGTCTTGGTATAGAATTTGACTGTAAAAATGGAACTATTTCAGCCTCACAGAAGAAATACA
>CABFOV010003254.1:24894-68754 GCA_902141375.1 Timema poppense | reverse complement strand
CCTTCCTTCATCTCTGACAAGACGTGTATTAATCACAACTTGTGAATGTGTGGAATGCCAGGCCTCCACCGTGGTTCGGATCATTTGAGAATACAGTAGAACCTCGCTAATCCTAGCTGATTGAAACCGAAGATGGTTTGGATTAGCGAACATTATTATCAAGGGAAAGGACAGGAAAATATATGCGGAGAAACAGAGTATCACACATTTTAAATTACAGTTGAATGAGTTTCATCAGACTTACATTCATGATTCATTTTACCGACGTATAAAACTTGTTAGATTTTATAGTTTTACATTTACACTATCTCTTTTTACAGTACTGTAATTATTTTTAGTTACAGGAAAACACTTGCTTTTTACTACAACATGTACATATTCAGCATTTATTATAATTGTTTATTATTTAATATCTGAGGAATGCCAGGCCTCCACCGTGGTTCGGATTCCACGTTAAACTGTAGGTCCTTAATTTCATCTCACAATCACCCTACCATTACACATTAGCGTAAGTGCGTATAACCCGAACAGGTAGTAAGACACAGTGCTAATAATAATAATATTTAATATCCTTAATTTTGAGTTTGTAGCCCAATAAAATACATTTAATTAGATTTAATTTGTTGTCCCGTTTTCAAAAAATTGTGTTATCTGAAATTTCTGATTACCGGAGTTTTACTGTGTATAGGACTCCGTAACTCGTCAGCAGCTCGCAGAGATCACCCAGCGCCTGTTGTGTCTAAAAAAAAGGTGACGGTGCGATATATGGTCACGTATATTTTTGATTAGGGTGTACTTTCTTTAATGCACATGACTCACAAACTAACTTAACCTAGATACAGTACGCCAAACACTAACCACCCAATCCAGGCGTTTAAATCTTGATCAGTTAATCAGGATGGCCCCTTATACGAATAGTACATAAATAAATATCCTGGTTCCCATCATCCGGAATCAAACCAGGGTCCTCTAAACTTGAAGGTCGACCACTCTACCCATTGAACAACACTGTGTGGGGGTGTGTACGTGTTTTGTTACTTCTCTGACCATTGTTCCTAGTGTTGTTATGGCGGCCCAGAAAGACTGGATGTTTGCGTTCCACTCTGAGGATGTTTCAACCCCTCCAAACACTACACCCGGTGTTTTACAAACACTGCGGTGTCGCGCCGACTGGATCATTGTGTTCTTAAAACAATAGAGACGGGCTATTTAGTCGGTTAGGGAGACTTGTTTACACACTTTTATTTCAACGTTATGAAAAGTTATTTTCGTTCGTTTTTATTGGTGTTTTTAATGTGGTCACTTTTATTTTCCCGCGGCGTCCTAATACCCGTCCGAGCTATTAGCATTCCAATTTCGTTATTAGGATATAACTGATGAAGGTATCAGTTTAGAAGAAATGTGCCTGCATTTGTGTGTTGGGAGAGTGAGAAAACTGCCCTCAGTACGCCCGGTTGAGATTCGATTATGGGATACCTTATCTTCCTGTCACCGACAAACCAGACTATATGAGCCCTAACATTTAACCCACGTGCCCACCGTTGTAGTGACCGACCTTGAGGGTATATCAGTACTTGATTTACAAACTAACTTAATTATAAAACAAGCACAACACCCCATCTCCCAGCCGGGAAAGTGTACATCCCAACCTCATCCAAGATAAATATTTGTTTTGGCGGGAATCGAAACCGGGACCTATAGCTGAATAAGCAGACATGCCAACCTCCCGCCAACTAAGCTAAGATTTCGGACAACATTTCATTAAAATTCATATTTTCAAGGCATTATTATTGGGTCTTAAATTATCATTATATCATTATATAAAATGTATTAATCATTGTAATATCTGCTCCTCCATGGTACATCGAGTCGTATGACAGCTGAAACAGACTGTTTTCGTTGCCTGTGACTAATCATTCGGTATGGACTTGTACATCTAATAACTTCAAGACGTTATTAAAACACTATTGAATTCTCTGCCCTCTTCAACCCTCGCACCACCCTCCCTGGCCACCCAACCTCCCAAACCCTAAATAATGTGCTTTCCTGGAGTCACGTGTCCAATCACAGAACAAAAATATATAATGGCCACTTGTACAATGTCTGTCTGCCAGGAGTCACGTGTCCAATCACAGAACAAGAAGGTATCCCATCCCGACCACGTGTACACTTCGCACTTAGCGGTTACGATAGCGTTAATTACTTCACCCCTTATGACGATCTTGTAAGACTTCTCCTCGAGGTGGTGGGCCAGTAGAGACCTTACACTACCTGGACCAGTTGTTGATCTGTGTTTATGTAACCGCCATGCACGCTGCTAATATCTTTTTTTTATCACTGCGTCTTACAACCCGTTTGGGCTATACGCCTATTTATAAACTACACTGATGTCTTAGAGATTAGGAAGGTTTAATTTAGAATAAGTACACCTGCATTTGCGTGGATAGCAATTTATTTTCTCATGAATGTTGGAATGGCTGACTAGCTGGATTTCACTATGGTGTAGATAAGATATGGTCATAGTGTGATAGTCAAGGTAAGACTCCTCCGTTTCAGGGTATAAATTATGTGCACAATTATTGTGTAAAAGGATTAATAACGTGAGGAAGTGGCCATGTTTGGTCACTGAAATAACACCATAATAATGATTTGTATGCAATGAGTAATCAAAAGCGTAATAAATCCTATTTGCGTTTGGATCAGATTTGCGTTTGGATCAGATTACATAAGTAGAATTCTGATTTTAATACTCGTCCCACTATACTATTACACACAAGGAATATGTTTTGTAACTAATCCGCACGCGGACTAAACTTCAAGCTTGTCGAGTCTGGTTTGCTGGTGGCAGCTTGAGATGTAATCCATGTCCGGTACACTAGGGGTGGCTTTTCCCTCAATGGTTACCCAATTTCTCACCACGTAAATGATTGTTCACTTCCTCTAAACTCTACCTTCCCCATTATTCCAGTAGTATAGGAATAGGCCCACGAGATGGGGGTGAAGGGGTGGGTAATTAAATGCTTTCCCAGTTGTAATGTAAGGTCCACTCTGTGACATTGTCTGGGAGCCTTAACCCACAAGGATTGAAAACTGAAGCCATCGAGTTGTTTTTTAAAATATTTAATTTCTAAAAATCACTATATTGTGGCATAGCATACTTGGTCCAGGGTATTGATGCCATCAACCTCGTGCTCTTTTTCTAGTGGGCCTAAGGAAGGATAAATCATGAGGGCGGATTCAAAACAACTGCAATAGAATTAGTTTTAGGGTAAAGATGTAAAAATAAATTAAGAAAAATAAAAACATTCACCCGGTCGGTGTTGAGTATTCTAATATTTCGGCCAACACCGTCCTCATACTATGTTGGGGAAAGTATAGGTGAGGTGGGTCGTTAGAACTGAGAGCCAGCCAGCCCTCTGCACTCCCGTTTCCACGAAACTTGCGTGCTTTCTCGCAGTTAATTAAGTCTAGGGAGCAATATATGGCTTACCGAGAATAAAGGGTTATTATTCACTTTGTAGAACTTGCCATCGAGATTTATTCCCCCGCCCCTTTTCCCTATTAATTTGGAAACAGTTTCTGAACCATAGCGACGCTAATCACTTAGAAACTTGTTATTTTCTTCCCTTGTGAAAGTATCGAGGAGTTTGTATTTAGTGGTATAGTCCTTTGACTCCGTGGTATGTGCAGGTTTCATAGCTCTACTACTTCTATATCAATAATCAAATATACAGCAAACAGGACTGACATATTATGCAATATGCACCACATTTCCCCCCCTCCCCCCTCCTAACCTACACTCTTTGCTGACGCAGCCAGATGTATACCCTGATTTTTGTTGGAAGAACAATAGAGAGAATTCAAGCATATTTCTTTGCGGTCAACATTGATAACATTTTACTATAGTACTATTGTTATTTTATAGATATTGTTAATGTATATTAAATGGTTTTAGTAAATTTAGTAACTAACTTTTACTGTTCTTCCTACCAAAATTATACTTGTAGATTGGTTCGTAAAGCCGGACAACTAGGTTTAAAAATTTTGTACAGGTGGTGTGTTTTAAAATATATAATTCCAGAATTTAATTTGAAAAAGCCTTGTTTTGTTTCAACATGTAAATTTAACTGAAGAATCCTTTATGACGTCATCTCCGTTCCTAATAGCGAGCTAGGTACGGGATTTATACAAAATATTCAAATAAAAATACACTTTTTCAAATAGTAAAACAAATATACTCAAATAGTTTTGATATCATGTTATGTTATTTTCAAATATCAATTTTGATAGAATTATCAATACATATAAAATAATAAATGGATAAAATAGTATCAAGTTGGACAGATTTTTTTTTATCTCTTCTTATAAGAATTCTACTAAAAGTAACAAATATAATGTCCAAATATTTTTTTAAAGAATACACTTGAACAATAAGCTTTTGCTTGTCATTAATTTTGTATATCTAAGAAATCATCTCGATACAAACAATCAACTCAATTATACCGATTCGATTATAGTGTTGAGGAGACCAAGGAGATTGTATAGTGAACATCTAGATAAATAAGAATTCTGGTAGGAAGGATATTTTATAAATACAAATCATTTTGTTCTGGTCAATATTGGCATTGCATTTCACTATATTATTACTATTATATCATAGGTATTTATATTATCTATAAATAGAGACAATTCGACCCTAGTGACTTTAATAACTCTCAAAAAAAAATCTTTATACCTAAATCAAACAACCTCTCTCTTATTACTCTGACTGGCTACATATCTGAGGAGACCAAGGAGGTTGTATAATAGAACATCTAAATAGATAAAACCTCCTTGCTTACGCCAATTGCCGACATTGTTACAGGGGACCAAGGAGGTTGTATTGAGAACTCGCACTCCTTATCGAGTCGCTTACTGCAACTGTTTGTTTATTCCTGTCATCGCCCACCTCTTGTCTGTTGTCTGACTGCTCATTGTCACTACGTGACGCGCGCTCAGGAACTCGTCTGTCTGTGTCTCCATTCATCGGCCAATGTCAAGCGCTATTTGATTCGACTTTTTCCAGAATGTTTAGTGACCACGAAAAAATATATTAAAATTAAGCTATTTACTTGGTTTGTATTTTATCAAGATAATATATTTAATTAGACAGAGAAAATAATGTACCAATGCAATTTAGGATCCAACCCTTATTTGCGCTATGTGTAGACAACATTTATAATCCATCTGTATTCAAACCTAAGATCATTAATGGCCATTGAAGGAGCAATTTTTTTTGTGACCAAAACAAATAAAATATTATTTCAGGAAACATTGTTCGATTGTTTACATATGTAAATATCAACCGTTCTTGAATATTTGCAATGGGCATTATGGTTTTGAACAAGAACTTTTAAAGAAAAAGAAAAATTCTGGTTGTACAACGCAATGCCCATTACAGATATTCAAAAACTATTGAGATTACAATGTTTATAATATCAAACTAATGAAACAGTATTTTTTTTATTTCGACAAATAAAGTTTAAAATAACGTGTAATAATGGTTCTTGAACATTACGATACTATTTTTTTTATATAATTTCATTTTAAACATCTTCATTTCGTATGTAGGATTACGTATAGAATTTCCTTTACTTTTGAACTGCTCATTGTTTTCTAATGTAATAGTTATTATTCTATCGTCATCTTCCACCTAAACATTGGCACGTGATCAAGTAATTTATGGTAGTTCAGGAAAATGTTGCTAGGTAGCATTACCTTACAGTAGATGATGTAGTTTGATTTTAAGCCACAGCGCTGTTGTCTCAGTTTGATAATAGTTGCTTCAAATCCAATCTCAAGGTATGTAATTGATGAGGTCAGGCACTATGATGCAATTAAAAGTTTTTAGATGTCCAAAATTCATTTATCATTATTGTACACAAACCTCGTATCCCTAACCATGGGAAATTTTTGACCAAGGACCTTAAGCATACATATTACAATAACATGGCCGTTTCACCACTATCGGGCTTTTTTTTAAATTTAACTGACATGGCTTAATATTTTCATAAAATAAGGAAAATTTACTTCTCTCAATTATTTGAGATAGTGCTGTCTATAACTTATAGATTATAAAATGCTTAAAAATGACTCTATTAACTTTTATTATTGAGAATCCAGTTAAAAAAATTGTCTCGGTAATATCTTTTTCCTCCAAAGACTTAGATTATAATTATATTTCAACGTCATTTTACAAACACCATAGTAAGTAAGCTCTGTATCAATGAGCGTTTGTGGCTCTAGAATCCGTTTATATTATTCTTTAATAAAATAAAATGTGAAAATAAATCACCCCGACTGAATAGCGCCCATAAGGCGTGATGGAAGGAGACTCGAGACAAGGCCAATGTTTTTGCAGTTTTTATGGCTTTTTTTTTTTTGCAAAGTAAACAAAATATTGCTTCAGTACAAACATTGAGTTTAATTTTCTTCACTTGGTGATATTAACAGTAGGTTGTTGAATATCTGACGTGCGCATAGCGGCATTAGATGACAAACTTTTTAAATGAAGAGAAAAAATTGTCATTAAATTCCAGGATACCCTTGACAGATATTCAAGAAATTTTGAGGCCAGCATGTGAATAACATTTAATTCTATGTCTATACTTGAACAATATTTTAATTATTTTGACCAAAAAATGTTTGCCATAAAAACGTAAAAAACACTGGTCCTTTCTCGCATCCCCTTCCATCCCACTTTAAAGCTATTACAAACAATCTCTCAACTGATGCAGTATCCAAGGGATGGGGGGCGGGGGTGGGGTGGGGGGTTGTTTGAAGGTTCACCCAACACCACCTCCCTCTAAAATACAAAATAATACATCAATAATATAATATTTTGTTGTTTCTATTATTTTACTACATAACAATTCTCAAAAAATTTTAATTTTAATTTCTGCGTTTATAAATTTCAAGACATTAAATAATAAGGCCAACAAATTATGTTGGCTATATATGTAGGATTTGGCTTTTTATAAATATGTAAACGTATTTAAAACTATTTACCTCCTTCTTACATCCACCATAATTTTTTTTTTAACCCCACAGAAGAAGTTATATGGTCTCGCAATATACTATGTTTCCGGCGATGGTGAGATTGGGGCTCGAATATCCCAATGGGGTTTTCCTAAAGTTTTCCCACTCCCTTTACGCAAATGCGGAAGCATCGGCTCTGAATTGTGCTTTCTTAATCCGCAACTAACTACAAATGTGGAAAGCCTGAAAGGGCAGTAAGACGCGAAGCACAAAAATACTTCAGTCTCCACCCCACATNAGCACAAAAATACTTCAGTCTCCACCCCACATCCTTAAAAAAAAAAATTGATACGTCCACGTTCTCAGCACGCAGATAAAATTCAATAATCATTTTATTTGATCATCTGACAACAAATACGGATTGACTCTGTCATGGAGTGACCTAGACCCGACTTTTTCTCAGAGACCGGCAAAAAAAATACTTTAGGTTCACTAAGTATTTATGAAACTAATTTTAAA
The DNA here is from genome assembly GCA_902141375.1 of Timema poppense. Classification (NCBI taxonomy): domain Eukaryota; kingdom Metazoa; phylum Arthropoda; class Insecta; order Phasmatodea; family Timematidae; genus Timema; species Timema poppense. The sequence continues at coordinate 61,218 of CABFOV010003254.1, read as the reverse complement.
AATGTGAATATTAAAATTGTAGCTTCGTTGGTTTTAGAAAAGTTACTGAACCAAGAGAGTGTTAGTGACAGAAGGTTATTATTTTAATGCAAACCTATTCGGACATAATTATTAATAGTATAGTATAACTAAGCAAATATTAACTATATCCGAATAGTTTGACATTAGTTACTTTCACTTACAGCCAATGTTTTCAATAAAGAATCTTCCACTAGCAGTCACCTTAGCACCTCTCACACCGTAGATGGGGTATAGTTATGGAGAAATTCAATAATATTAAATCAAATTAATTAATGATATCGAGTTTTTCACAATGTTTTTCATTGTAGCTGCAAATATAGGCCTATATAAAAAAAATGGGACTACCGGTATAAACCTACGAACTAAATAACAAAAGAACACCTCTTAATATTCTACACTAGCACCAGGAATTATTACAATCATATTTTTTTACTAAGTGTAGGTACACTAAAAGTTAATGTACTATTTTAATGTGAATCCGGACACAGGCTCACAAGAACTGTTACGTCTTTGCTTGCCGCTAAGATCGTTACTCCGGCACCTGCTGGTGTCTAGCGGGAGTTTTAATAACTGTGTAGGAAGCACTTGTTTGCCTCGGTGACTCAATCAATTGGTTTTCTAAGGCCCTATTTTTATATTACGTTTTGGCTAGCGCTATAAGCTTCGAGTGGGAATGGAAGTCGCCGCCAGTTATTTGCTATGTTTTGGTAGGTTTTTTTTTTATCACGCATTCATTATCAGACACAAATAAACGAAAAATACTTATAATAACGGTAGCTGATTTTATTTTCTATATTTGGCCAAATATTACGTTAAAAAAACCTTTATGACCTTGACATCCCTTAGTTACATATTTAAGATACAGTGATTATATCATTACTATACAATATTATTATTGATGTTTTAATAGAAATATTTGTAAATTTGCCTTAGAACATGTAGGTATTCATGTTTCTCTTAAGGTCTCTCGAAATCCAAAATTATTTTTTATCAATAGCGCTACAATTAAGAACGTTAAATACCTACATGTTATTCATTAAAATATTATAAAATAATTTTTAGTTGATTTTATGTAAATAATTCTTTTTTTTATATATTTTAATCACGTCACTTTATCAGCTTAGTGTTTCCGTTTACTAATTAGATTTATTGTTCAGCTTTAATTATTGCTTTCATATGTAACTCTATATGTTGTCTTCCTATGCATTTTTCAGTGCTGACCTGTTATAGTTCCTATGATTGAAATATTTAAAGGGGAAATTATCACAACTAGCCCTCTCGAGTTTATTTCAAGCACCAAAACTCTCAAGGACGAATGATGCGATGGCGCTATATGACTTTACTTTTCCTCACTCTTTAGATTGGGTCGTCAGTATAGCCCTAGTATAAAACGTACTTATAAAAATAATTATTTAAAAACCTCTATCAGTAATCAAACCCGGCCAGCATCTCAGTAGAAATATCGGGAAAGACCCACATCGATGAACAATCCCTTCCTCATCCCATTATATATATATAGTGTATTAAAAACACATAAGTAAAAACTGACATTTAAACTAAGCGGGGAAAACCTTTCATTTTTTCATTTTATTATCTTACCTCAATTCAGCGTTTGTTTATTAATTTTGTAGTTTTAGTTAGTCTTTAAATTACGTAGGCGTTTTCTTCTTCTTCTTTATTTTAGTCCTCCCACTTTACCCTCACTTAAGTAATCATACTATTTTCACTCTCCCCCTTTCTCTCAAGTAATTTCTTACAATTTGGTAAATTAGATTAATTTAATCGTTTGGCTATTTGTAGACCTAAGGATTGAAATTAAATCGAATGGTATGAAATTTTCAAATACTTTAATTGCAGTAAAATTAGGTACAACACATCATAAGTAAATTAATTATTGGTGACCGGTCTAGAGGTAAGGTGCCGAACTTCTGTGCTGGGATCCGGGGTTCAATCCTTGGTCCCGGCACAGATTTATCTGATCGCCAAAACCCTTCCTTCACCTCTGACAAGACGTGTATTAATCACAACTTGTGAATATGGGGAATGCCAGGCCTCCACCGTGGTTCGGATCCCACGTTAAACTGTAGGTACTCCATTTCATCTCACAATCACCCTACCATTATACATTAGCGTAAGTGCGTACAACCTGAACGGATAGTAAGACGCGGTGTTAATAATAATAATAATAATAATAATAATAATGATAATAGATTAAATATAAGTGAAATTTTATAATCTGTGTATTTATTTTACGACTACATTTAAGATGGGTTCTGACAACCCCTTTTCCCCACGTAAGAACACGGAAGAAAATACTTACCCGATCCTTTCCCTCAAGAACCCTTGCGTAAGTCAAGGACGGTCCCTATGTATGAAACTTTTAAATTGCATCCACACACACAAATCAATGTGGAGGCAGCAGTGGAATTTAACCAGTCTCGGTACGCGGGTTGTTTCATATCTCGCGATTATATATCTTAAATAACCCCCGCCCCTCCTCTATCTTGTAAACCTAGTAAAAGCTCTGTTTATGAATTACATCGCCTGGTAACCCTCACTTGTTTACGTCACGGGAACGAGCTCGTTAAAAAGCAAGTGGTCCGTGTAAAGTGGCGAGCTCTGTGATGTGTGGATGGAACCCAGGCGCGCGCGAAGGAGAGGCGGAACCGCAAAAAACCAGGCGAAAACTGATGTTATATGCTCCCACGCGATGTTGCCAGATGTACGCGCTTTTTTTTAGCACCACGTCTTACTACTCGATCGGGCTATATGCCTAAATGTAAATTACCCTAATCTGTGAGTATCTGGGAAGGTTAGGTTTAGATGTATACTCGCATTTGCGTAAAGGGAGAATGGAAAACCATTTAGGAAAACTCAATACACCCAATAGGGGTCGAACCCGGATCGGCAGTCTAGAGTGACATTTAGACCAGTGTGGTCCAACTGGCGGTGGGAGGTGTGAAATAGCTAATGAGTTAAATAAAAATCTTTATTTTAATAGGTCGTGATCGTATTTTATCATGCATTTATTTGATTAATAAAAAATACGTATACATATAAATTAATAGTGTTAAGTTGTTTTGCGAAAGTGTGTGTGCACGCGCATTTTTTCATAATATATTTTGGGAGATTAACAAAAAAAATCGCTGTAAAACTTAAAAGATTCTACCAACCAAAAATACAATTTTTAAATAGGTATTATATTAAGTTGATGGGATTACTAAATATATCTTCGGCCCTTAGTACAAACTGATAATCAGATTTGACCCTTGGGATTAAAAACGTTGGACAACTCTTCCTCAGACCATGTGGCCACCGAGGCAAGTGATGTTTTACTGAATGTGCCGGGGAACTCGTCCCTACAATATTAGTAGGTGTAGGGGTAGGTTCAGTCAGCTATAGTGCCATTACTAGTAGCAATGAGCGACCACATATTCTAACTTGCATCGGTGTGTATGCGAACTTAGCGTCAGGCTCATTTAAGGTGCGGCCGAAGGAAGTGAAAGTAGTTTTACAGTTTTTATATAGAATTGACATTTTTTTTTCAAATTAAATCAAAGATTTCTTCAGTAGCAACATAGAGTTTAGTTTTCTGCACATGTTAATATCGACATATCTTGTATATCTGTCAAGGGTGTCCTGGAATTTTGTCAAAACTTTTTCTCTTTTTTTAAAAAGTGTTGGACAACATTCCAGGACATCCTTGACAGATATTCAACATCTGTTGATATTAGCATTTGCAGAAAAACTAAACTCTATGTTGCTACTGGAGAAATATTTGATTTATTTTGGCCAAAAAAATGTAATGCCATAAAAACTGTAAAATTACTCGCGCTCCCTTCTGCCGCTCCTTAAGAGCCCGTCTCACACCCCCTCCTCCCGGATAGTACTTAACTTAGGTAGGTAATACAATTCGAACCATTCGTGGGGCGGTTGTCTGTGTTCTACTTTAAAAAAAAAAATTAGATCGAAACTAATGAAACTGATATATTTTTTTAAATACACCAACACGGTAAAATCTCAATTTCATTGTTGCCAAATGAAGAATGTATATCTTGATTTTTGTTGTAAGAACAGTAGAGAACATTCAAACATATTTATTTACGGTTGATATTAATAATATTTTACCTTATTAATTATCTTATTCTATAGGTATTTGTAATAAATATCAAAAGTGACAGCTGCAGATCACATGACTTGATGCATGAATATAGTAAAATTGATGTATTAATATAATAAAATTGTTTTAGTAACTTTAGTAACCAACTTGTACTGTTCTTCCTACCAAAATCAGACTATAAAAAACCTCATTGATAAGTTTTCTGGTTTGAGCGTAATCTTGTAGCCAGGGCCGGACCAAGGAATTCGGGGGTTAGGGCCCACTTGCAAAATGTGGGGCCCCCATGACCTTTTTGAAAACATTTGTAATAAGGATCTACAAATTATTTGTAACCCTTCCCTGTCCTCCTCCCCTCCCCCCATAAAAAAAAGACCAGTCAACAACCACATTAACAGTTTTAACTTTGAAGAATCACAACTTTAAATTAATTTCTTGGTATTTAGCTTAGATTACTTGTACACTTAGGGTAGTTCTCATTTCTCACTATCCCCCTTCTTTACCCCTCTTAGACATTTTTGCTGTCACTCAAAGTTAAATACGCCTTAAGCTTTTAGCCAAAAAAGGTAAAATGAGAACAATACTGCAATATGTGACAATAATCATTACTCAAGAAACTGAACTATTTTGTGATGCTCATTTGCACTTTTCTATCCCTCCTAGAAAATAAATAGCCTATATACTGGTTTTGGTTTTACCCCTGGGCGTGCTTGTTTGATTGAAAACGATAATATACTTAATTCTTTATTTCACTTTCGTAGAACCATTTTATAAACGATTTATTACGATTTACACAATTTAGATAAAATAATTGTAATAAAAAATATGCTTTGTTTCCAAAGTGCTTTTTCAAGTGCGGGACCCGGGGCCATGGCCTCTGTGTAATCCGGCCCCGCTTGTAGCTAATATTCCGGTTAATTGGTTGTGATATGGACCTCTTAATCTGGTTTTCCGGAGGAGAGAAGTTCGGGGCACAAATCTCCACCGGGTGTACGTCCAGAGGATGGTTGCCCACTCTCTCTTTGTACAAACCCGGATAGCCCGTATGGGTATTAAGATGGTGTGAACACACACGCACATATATAGGCTATCTATAATCTACGGGAACAAGAGGGTGAGTAGGGCTATTATCAGCTACCAGTGTCTCAAACTACTAAGCTAAGGGGACAGGATAGGGAGAATAAATTGTAACCAACCTTGCCAACATCAAACCAGTGGCGTATTCTCTGGGTATGCTAGTCCTGCACTGCATAACCATACTAATTTGGACTATTTTTGTTGTTGTTTAATTCAATGCTGTCTGTGTGAACTGTGTAAACACTAATGCTTAAATTGTTAATAAATACACATGTAATGGATTATTAATTTTAAAACTAATATTGATTCATATTCCAAGAATTCTGTATTTTAAGGGTGACCTAGCGGTCTAGGGTAAGGTGTTAGACTTCTATGCTGGCGGCCGGGGTTCAATCCTCGGTCCCGGCATAGATTTATCTGATTACCAATACCTTCCTTCACCTCTGACAAGACATCTTGTGAATGTGGGGAATGCCAGGCCTCCACCGTGGTTCGGATTCCACGTTAAACTGTAGGTCCTCCATTTCATCTCACAATCACCCTACCATTACACATTAGCGTAAGTGCGTATAACCCGAACGGGTAGTAAGACGCGGTGCTAATAATAATGTATTTTAAGTAATTCTTCTTCCAAAAGGTTCTACTTAGCACAATAGGAAACCCAGGGCTTGCTACTTGAAAAACGCAACGCAAGCTAGGGAGGCTCTAATGACCTTGCCCAATGTCTAGGGGGTTGCGACACATTCCTTTCCGCTCGCCAATAAGTAATTGGCCAATGAGCTCACTTTTTACACCCCAGGTCATGCTGTTCATGTGAAGCAAGCTAAGCATTGTGTCAACTATTGAAAAAATATTCAAGATCACAATGTTTATTTATTAAGCTAATTTAGTATAGTTTAAGTAAAATTACATAAAATATATATATAATTAATTGTAAAATAATAGTTAGTATACGTAACAAGCTTTAAATTATACACTAATTAAATACATTTAGTTATGTTTAGGTATTCTAGTCACATGTACCTATTTGGCAAACACATTTAACCACACTATTTCAAGTTTAGACATTTCAGCACTGATGAGTTGGTAAAGGGGGCGGGGAGGGGAGGTGATGAGGCTACTTTAACCGTTGTTGACGGTAATTCTTGTTTTTCTTTAGTAGAAAGGATCGTGGAGTTTTAATAGTGTTATTTTAGTTTTTTGTGTACATTAATGACTTACTAGTCGTTGTTATTTTATATAATTATACATCAAAGAATCCCAAAAGTCAGGAGAGTGATTTTACCTATTTCAAGATGATTTAGAAAGAAAAGGTAAAATAAAATATATTTTCATATAATTTACTTAATCAGTGGCGCACCCAGCCATTTAATTTGGGGGGAGGCATTCAATCAAGGCTGTAGAAAGAATTAAATGTTGATGGAGAGAGCGGGTTTGACCTGAAGGCCGAGAATATTTATGATTTATTGATGTTTTTGGCAATGGTGGTTGAGGGTCCTCGGCCCCCAAATCTCCGTTGAAACTTTTAGAGTACACCATACCTATTAATTTTTCTCAGAATACGCCACTGCATTAAACTGAAGTAAGCATGGCCATCATGGACTTGCTAGACTTTTCACTTTTGAGGGGCAGGGGGAGGCTACTTTGTTAATAGTTGGCCTCTCCCTAATCACTTCTTATATGTTATAATGGAGCCTGATCCAACATTATCCTTTGCGTACTTATTTTTATATTCAAAATACTTTGTTTCAATTGAACATAAATATAAATTCAAGATTTTAATTGCGCCTCAAAAGTAAACATTTACTTGACTAAAACCTTATTTCTTCATTTTTATTAACTAGATAATGTAAACTTGCTTAAATAATACCATACATTTTGATCTTGTTCAAAATATATTCATGTATTTGGGATATTCTGACAAAGCCACGTGATTAATTATATTCTAGACATAGCATTTCTCAATTATGTTTTAAGGCTATAAAGATAGCAAGAAAATATTCTCACCTCAGAGGATGAGCTTAAACTTGCATCGTTTCTGTCCGCTCTACTAAAGCAAGGCCAATCTGTTTTATAAGACCATACAAGGCATATTTGAAATAAATTACATTTTTCAGTGTGTGAACTACTTAAACTCATTCATTACTTAATCTTAATTACATTTTATATTAAAAGGGACTTACCCTGAAAGCAAAACTATTTGTGTGGAAGGAGTCGCCCTTTCCACTCTCCCCATCCTCTCCCCCACCAGGAACGCCCATGATGGAGAGCCATATTACGTAATACCTAGCTCCATAGGCTCCGGTCTGGATAGAACTCTGACCTCCCGGATCAGTGCCAGTCGTGGCAACACTGTCTCTGACAGGAAGTGGCCCGTGGAAACGACCGGGAAATTAATGGCGGATTTGAACATGTCCATGGCTTTCATATTTCTTTTGTACGTTCTATTTTTTTTCCGTCGCGTACACAAGAAGTGATGTTGGTCGTGTGTGTGATGTTGGTAGGCCTGTGCGGGATAGCTAAACATCCGGCGCGGTTGTTATGACAAGGGCCCATGAAGAAGTGCGGCTTGCGGACGGACAATGGACACATGTCGGCCTTGTCCCCGGAGGGCGGACGCGCTGATCAAGTGGGATCTTATGAGCCTGGTGCTAATTAAGGTGGCCACACAAATCCCCGTACTCTCTAGACAAGTGGGATCTTGTGAGCCCTGTGCTAGTTAAGGTGGCCACACAATTCCCCGTACTCCTAGACAAGTGGGATCTTGGAAGCCCTGTGCTAGCTAAGGCGGCCACGCAATCCCATTAGTTGCACTCATAGACGTAACAATACACTTGTTCACAGGGAAAATATCGAGTGTCTCCTTACAAACGGGTAACTTATTAATTCAGTCGGTGAGGGGTGATCTCTAATGTGTACGTGGTATTACATGTGTGGAGGGTGGGTACATCAGTGTTATCTAGCACACATCTTATACTTGAAAATAATGCTGAAAAAATAATATTATTGTTCATAAATCTCTTTCTCTATAAATAAATCTGGAAGTACATCTGCCCGGAAATGAAAACCCACTTCCAGTTAAGTTGGAAAACTAAAATTTGGCAGGAAGGTAGGGTGATTGCTCCATTTAAGTAAAAAAGCTAAAATCAATAAAGTTTAAAATGGTGCAATGGGTGTGGGGGTATTGAATAGACAAAAACTTTTTTAGCTTAGTTAGAAAATTACAATTTGGCATGGTGGTAAAGGCACCACTCCAAATAATCATTTAAGTCTGAAAGCCTTAAATTTTTGTATGGGATTCCGGGAATTGGGAGGAGGCTATCATCAGAAAAATATCTATCAAGATTGGTAGAAAGCCTAAATTTGCCGGTCAGGTAGAAGGACACTTCCAGATAACTAAATGAAAATTTAAAAAAATTAAGAGTTAATTGTAAAAATACAGGGATGAGGCGGGGAATCAAATTTCCAAAATTAATACAAACAACTACTTTTCTTTTTGGCATAAAACTGAAATTTGGCAAGGAGTTTAGGGACTACTAGGAGCTACAAATAAACATAAAATCTGAAAATGTCAAGTGTTTTTAAAAGTCAATCAAAAGTGTTGTACAGCATTAAATCACTTACAAAAATGGCAATTACACTAATAAACAAACAACATTTTGACATTGGAGTACAAATGATAGAATGTTCTTAAATAATAGTGGGTTTGGGGGGTGAATCAGCATATTTCGAGCGAAATTGGTACTTCGCATAGGCCTGCGTTAAGAAATATACTCAATATTAACTTTACTTCAACTAAATTGAATTCTTAAACAACTCCATGGCTTCAGTCCACAAGCGATCTATACCTACCGAGCGGCCGCTGCGTTTTGGCGAAGATAGTGCCAACATTTTCTAATAGAGGATGCCGTGTGGTCATCACAATTAACCCTACGACCGTTAATCTCAGTTTTCTAGACTGGAGCCGTTATGTTTTCATTCAAGTAGCGCCTCATTTGTCTTCACGAGGCTGAACTGACCCCGTTCCAGACAAATCTGGAAGCGCCAGGAGATCGAACCCGGAACCTCTGGATCTTTAGCCAGAAACTACGATCACAGAGACGCGCATAGTAAATTAATCTAATTTAATTAGATTCAACCTATTCAAAATAATTAAATATATTTTATATTTTGTCAATTCATATTATATTATTCACTATAAAGCATTAAGGAGAAAGAGGTGAGGGAAACGGAGAGTTGAGGTAAATCTACTTTTAGTTTTTATATCCAAACACTTTTGGACCAAAATAAGTAACATATTGGTTCAGTAGATTAGTTACGCTGAGTTTAATGTTTTTCTTATAGTCGTCTCAACAATTCTTAAATATCTTGTAAAAAAAAAAAGTTTTTCGTTATAAAAACTATAAACAATATGGACCTAAATTCTCGTTCTCTTCCAAACCATTTTAAACTTTAGTAATGTTAAAATAATACTTTTAAATATTAAGAAAAAGTGCTCCATAATTCACACTCGCCAAGACCACAGTGTCTTAGATCGAGCTGACATTGAACCGACCGCGTCACATACAATTTTTTTTTCTTTCAAAGACATATTTGTTAACCTCGATTGCATGTGCTGCCATTCCTCAGACCTGATGTGTGCTGTAGCCAATTTAAAAAAAAACCACCCACCCCCTCCACCTCTCTTATTGGTACGATAACAGACACAACCAAATATATGGCCCTTTTTTGTGTGGTTTACATGCGTAACGTTAGTGTGTGTGTGTGTGTGTGTGTGTGTGTGTGTGTAGGCCGTTGGCCCTAAAGGCCTTTTTATTGGTGTGGGCCGAATTCTAACGGTGAACTTATCCGCTTAATGTTCCCTGGAAAGATATAATTATACTGAGTGTAGAAGACCTAACACCACTGGTGGTATGAGGCGTCAGGCTCGCTAAAAACTGAGATTGCCGTGCGATGGGAAGGTCGAGGTTCGAATCTTCGGTCGGGTGTGCATGGAGATTTTTAACCCTTCAAAATGGGATGTCGTTTTCTTCATCCTTTCTATACGATAATGTAGGTGCATTTACTATTGAGTTAACCCTGTCGAGCCTCACAGTTCAAATATGGACGTTAACAATCCTGATGCTGTATGTACTAACAAAACAAACTTGACATATTTAACATTATTAACACTTTTATAAGAAATACAGATCAAGGGTGGAGCAGCCAACGTGACGACAAAATAAATCTCCCTAGTGATGATTTAAATTTCGAGGAATATGTAACTATAATAGGATTTTGGTAGAAAGTAACTTTTAAAAATGGCAAAAATATTAATTTGCGGTCAACATTGATAACATTTTACTTAATAAATATTCATAATATCTATCAAAAGTGACAGTAGCGGATAACCTGACTGACGTATGAATATGTGAAAGTAGATTTAGTAGCTTTTCTAGTTGCCAGTTAAGGTTCTTCGTTTTAAAACTGGAGCACTATTTTAATTAAGTAATGAACAACTGTTTGAATCTGTAAAAAGCATCATCATTAACTTAAATGTCAATTTAGTTAATTTGGAAGACATTAAATTCTTTAACAAGCTTCAGTGGCTCACTCGGTATCGCAGGATTTTGATACGAGGCGCAGCTTGACACTTGTTTTAAAACTTATTTTACGTATTCATACGTCAAGTCATTTGAGCTGCAGCTGTCACTATTTCCAGATAATAACAATAGCCATAAAGCAGTAAAATATGATCTTAGTTAACGTTGAAAAGAAAGTTTGTATTTTCTAAAAGGTCCTTTCTACCATAATTCTACTATAAGTACTAGGTCTGAGAGATATTAATTAATTCAGTTAAATATTTAACACATTCATTTTGATCAGCTTTGAATTGATAATATATTTTTAATTGATACCCGTCAAGGTTTAAACAAAAGGCCCAATTGAAGAGATAGGAATAAATAAGATATATTAAAAGAAATTCGCCGAAGACATCGTAAGGAGGGTATGGAGAAATCACATGAATGAACCCAACTCCATTCGTAACTCCGATTCAGAATTAAACCTCGATCTTTTCCATCTTTTGCTGCAGTCTAATATATCGCGGGGCTGACGTCTTGAACCACATTATCCCCAATGTGGGTGGATTTGATAATCAAGTCTGTAGAGTGTAAATGGTCTGTATTTTGTTTTCTAAGAGGATCTTTTTTCAACTATCGGTTAGAAAAAAAAAGATATCGCGCTGATCGACAAATTTGGGAATTGGCCCATCTCGCTCATAATTTTTACTGTTGTTTCCTCTAACGTGTCATACTACCCGTCCGGGCTATTCGCATTTAACTGTGCTAGTGTTGTATAGACGAATAGAGTAAAGATTTAGAGGAAAGGTAGCCGCATTTTTGTGGGTGAAGTGTGGAAATCCATTCAGGAAAAACCACCAATCAATACACCCGGCCCGGATTTGTACCCCGAACCTTATGCCACCAGCTAAACATGACAAAATTGACCTGAAGTTTAGTCCGCATGGTCCACCTATGTAAGTATTTCTTAAATGTTATTGTTCTAAGTAGAATTTAAGCTGCCGTGATCTTTTGTTTCTTAAATTATTCCTCAATAATCGGTGCTATTCACCGAGGCAGTTTGCACACCCCTGCCATAAACGTGTTTTTTTCTTCTTCTTCTTGTTTGAATAGTACATTTATGTTTGAGGCGTGCGTGTTTGTGTGACGTCATGGACCATCCTTTAGTTAGTCATTCATCTCACAAGTCCTGTCCGTACCTTGACGTCGCAACACGCCGAGGAAAGATTGCTTTCACGTCATCGCAAGGCGAGCAGGAGAGAGAGAGAGTATGAATTGTGACTTGAACCAGGGACTCCCAAAGCTTCTTCGGGTTGAAGTGCCGTTCACCTCACACACGTGTATTTTGGGGTAATTAGTGTAGACAAGCTGACGAGTAAAGTCACGCGCAAGGAAAACCTGGAAAAGTAAGGGAATTTGTTGTGACAAAGAGGGATTAGGGAATTTTGAGATATTTTTGCAATAATTTTCAAAATAGTGTATTAATGTTTGATCCACAATACACGCAATTTATCTAAAAGCAGTGACATGAATTTTGTGTCAAGAATTTTGTGTCAAGAATTTAATTTTAAAATTGTGAAAATATTTTTTTTATTAAATTGATTATCATACAAAATACTGGATTTTTTTCCCCCTGGAAACCATGAAAGTTGGTAATTTCAAAATTATGTCAACCCTGAGTCATAACAAGTATCTTTGAGGCTCCTCACCATTTGCGCTGGTCATACGTCGAACCCTTCGTACTCATAAGTCAATAAATTCCTAAGCACAAAATATTCTAATACTTTAAAATATTATTCATTTACGTTTAAAAATATTTCAACTACAAAACATAAAAATTGTCGTGGACTGGACACAAAATACTCGAGAGCTGCAGATGACTGCATTTTGTAAACCGCCGACTTAAACCATAATGCTTAAGGGACTAGTATAAGGAGGGTTAGTTGCGAAAGTACTAGCTGTCAATAACTTACTTAATATATCATAGCCAAAGCTATCGGAAGATTCTTAATAGCACCATTTAACAGTTCAGGGTAGTTAGGAGCTGGGACCTCCTGATCTAGTCCTCTCTTACCAGTATTCTTCACAGCGCTCTCCACCACGACAGGCCCTGTCTTGTCCCGTGCGAGACAATGGCAAGTGCGTGCGCAATGGACAGAAGCTTCAGCACGTGTGACGCACTATTTATCCCTGGAGCTTCCGGGCGCTAACCGGGGAGCCTCGGATGAACGAGAATGGAAGGGATGTTCACTTGTGGTGGTATCTGCACCGGTGGTCGTGTGGTCTAATTCGTCGAGCTGGACTGGGGACGGCTTTCCACATTCAATCTCTCTCCGTGGTTTTCACTCGTCACCCCCAACCCTCCACGCTAATGTGGGTGCATTTCCTTTTAGTTACCCTCACAATCCCTCTTATCTCTCGTTGTGGTGTTGGAGGGACTACAGAAAAAACTTGCATAGTTGGACGCACTGCTAAGGTACCTGACTGGACCTTGACGACACGGAATTGAGGCTAGTACAGTACAGAACTCACCGAAAATTGTCTGGGGAGAAAATAGAAATAACCTTCCCCAATTGAATTTGATCAGTGTCGAACCTTGGAACACACTTCAATGATATCTCACATGAAATGTAGCAGTTCTGAGCTCAAATTAATTGGCAATAAACATAAATCCAGCCTTCCCCTTGCATTTAAAGTTTTTTTGTACATTTTCACAACAGAAAATATCCAGATAATTGTAGTTTTGATGTTTTATAACCGCCATTCTCATAAGAAATACTATAATGAAAGGGTATTTTCCTTCAAGTAGGAGACACCCTTAAATAGTTAATGACTTTGAAGTCGTATGTGTTTGTGTGTGTGTTTGCAGTATAATCCGCAACATAATAGTATCGCTACACTGGTCTTTATTAATAAAATAAAAAGTTTGTCTGTCTGTCTGTCTGTCTGTCAGTAGCGTTGGGCGATATATACCGCACGCAGAAGGCTGACATTTTTAAATTACTAGCACCTGTGCACAGATATGTGCACCTCAAAGCTAAAATTTTGAATTTAAAATTAGATTTTATAAAATTTATTAAAAATCGGGTTGTAATAAATAAAAATAAGATCCTTTTTTCTGTTTGTTTGAAATAAAGAATGGCGCTGCCCGGGGTAACCATTCAATGCATTGCCTGGTTATCCCGGGTAAATCAGGGTACTTCTGCTAATAAGTAAAATCAACTGCCACCTTTCTGAAGTAAATAGTAGACTCCGTGTCAAGGGATGAATAGCTGAGTGGATGAACAAATGAAGTGTACGAAGTGTGTGAGAGTGATCCTGCATGAAGGAGCACATCCTGTCCTTGTTGGTCTGCGATGAGGAGCCGAGCAGAAGTATCGGCCCATGGGCTGCATCTCAAGTGTACATCCAGGTGAAATACGACATGGAGACATTTGCATAGTATAGTGGTATCTGCAGTGGCGTAACAGATTAAGCTTGGGCAAGATTTATTTTGGGACCCCCTTTTTCAAGTCATCTAACACCTTAATAAATGTTATAAGAAATAATTAATTGTCCTAAATAATTACTAATTAAAGTAATTACACCTGTTTTAGCCTAGGTGTTATATTGGAAACGTCATCAATCAGTCAACTTGATTTCATGAAGATAAAAAAAACCTTGCTTTTTAAAACCTAATTAAATAATTGAAATAATGTTATAGCTTAGTTATAATAATTTAAACACTTTAGGATGAACATATTCAACCATCTAAATTGTCAATAATCAAGACATAAGTTATTTGATTACAATAATTATTTCCACCAAATTTATAGTAACTTAAAGTTCCTCTTGCGGGCCTGGGCGTTACGCCACTGGGTATCTGGTTAGTAACCGTGGACAATGGTTTCTTCTTGTCGGAGACTGATGAGCTTTGTACCATTTTAAGTAACCCTATGCTCTCATACAGGAGCTTAAGTCAGATCTCCTACAGGAGCTATAGTTAGTTCTCATAAAGGAGATATTGTCAAATCGTCATATAAACAGGGATATGTCAGAGCTCCTAGATGATTTCTCTTACAGGATACACAGTCAGCTCTACTATACAGTCAGTTCTCCTACATGATGTACAATCAGCTCTATTACAGGAGCTATAGTCAGTCAGCTCTCCCACATGATACAGTCAGCTCTACTATATTTTATACAGTCAGCTTTTTTACAGGATCTATAGTCAGCTCTCCAACATGATAAACAATCAGCTCTACTACATTATATAAAGTTCGTTCACGATAAGTTTTTACCTGGATGACAGTTCGAAAATCATATGTTTAGGTTTTGGGTTGCCAACACTTGTAAAAGATCACTGTTTTGTTATAAATGTAAAGATCTTTAATTACCTGTTATATATTACATTTAAAATAGCGTAAACTTAAATTTTCTCATACTATTTCATTTTTTTAAATAATTTATTTTTATCCAATTCGAAACAATATTTTAAACATAGTTAAAAGTACTTATTCTTCGTTTTGGAACGTTATTGATTTTGTGTAATATAGTGCATACATCAATAACTTTTAATACAAGCATCGTATTTACTTGCAAAAGAGAAAATTCTTGTCATTTTTTTTACATACAATAAATGATTTTATGATAATTTTATCGTATTTTGAAATATTTAACTGAATAAAATATTTTCATCAACTGCATGTCTGCATCATCGTAAAGAACTTGTTTACCGTTATGTTCAACCACATGGTTTAGATTCGTCAGTCGCCATTTTGAAGTTATGTTCGTTAGAAGTTTCTGTGAAAGTGGTGCGAATATTTTTTAAAAGTGGAATAAAACAATAAATAAACTTTGTTTCCGTCCTCAAATAAATATATAAATAATATTGGCCTAAATTACTGTAGTTAACTATCACATAAATATATTACCACCAGTTTTTATTACAATCATCCAAATTGATAGATGTCAGCTGTTAGCGTAGTGATATATTAGGGACTACTTCTAGTGACATTTTGAGCTGTCATCCAAGTAAACTTAGGTCGTGAATGAATTATACAGTCAGCTCTAGTATATTATATACACTCAGCTTTCTTACAGGATCTATAGTCAGCTCTCCCACATGATATATAGTCATATCTCATACAGGATGTATAGTCAGATATTCACATGAACCCTCTCATCGTAACTGGGTGTGCACAGGATGGTGGCAAAACCTGTATCCAAGATGTGTTATGGTAACCAGCGAAACATTATGTTAGGACTGAACTAGAACTTAAATCATGAAGTAATCTCCAGTAGAGCACATTATGTTGGAATGGCTGAGGGCTTGGGCGTTCCCAGGTACTGTTAGTGAAATGTACACTCACCACCCCTCTCCCCTTCCATGCTTGTTTTATTTTAGTTTATTGACCTATTGCCACACGCCTGCACCCCATTCTCATGCTACTGCGCATCGGTGGAACATCCAACGTGTTGGTAAGTTTTTATGTGTAAAATTGTAAACTTTTTTTAAATGTGAATGTAGGAGAAAATGGAGGAATATAGTGCGTAAAACTGAAAAGAATGACACATATCGACATTTGCACATGATGTCTACACTTTAAAGTTAATCTCCGCCCACTGCTGTAATTCTTATTTGAATGACAGATACGAAGCTTCAAACCACTAAAACAATCCTCAAATATCTTAACATGTTATTTTGTTAACCTGAATTTATTTGTCTCAGAGAAGGCTAGATCTATGTTTCGACAACTGAGACATTTCACTTGAAACGTTTTTAAAATTAAATTAATTTAACCTTTTCATTTAAAACAAATTATAAAATTTAATTTTTATAATCTAAGACGGCCATGTTGATAGCTTTCATGGTGAACCATATTTAGAAATAACACACCACTTTTAAATAACTTGGTATTTCTGGACATCTGTAAATCGTTTCAACGCTTCGGCTTGTTGCCTTTTCAGCGGCCCTATTTTGTTCTCCTCAGAGTTCATCTGCTCTCAGCCTCTAATTATTATTATTATCATCATTATTAACACCGTGTCTTACTACCTGTTCGGGTTGTACGCACTTACGCTAATATGTAATGGTAGGGTGATTGTGAGATGAAATGGAGGACCTACAGTTTAACGTGGGATCCAAACCACGGTGGAGGCTTGGCATTTCACACATTCACAAGTTGTGATTAATACACGTCTTGTTAGAGGTGAAAGGAGGGTTTGGTAATCAGATAAATCTGTGCCGGGACCGAGGATTGAGCCCCGGACCCCAGCACACAAGTCCGACATCTTACCCCTTACATCAGGTCACCAGCTTCTAATTGTGTTTATCACTCTATACCACATGATTTCTTTGTATGGAACAACTTTACCTTCTCCTGCATACACCATTGATAGTCATACCATTCAACAAGGGTGTGCTTTACCTAGTCTCAAACCTCATTTGACTGCAATTGTATGACGCTGCGCAATGCAAGTTAGTTTAAAAACAACATTGAGCGGACAACGAGTATTACTCAATGGCGTAAGACCACAATCAAGCTATAGCGACCGAGCGGCCGCCGTTGTTAGCGTTGATAGTGCCAACATTTGCGTTTAGAGGGTGTCATTTGGTCAGCATAACGAACCCTCCGGCCGTTAATTTTACTTTTCTAAACCGGGGCCGCCACTTATTTATTAAATTAGCTCCTCATTAGTCCTCACGAAGCTGAGTTTGAACCTCTTCCAGATACACTACTTCACAGAAAAATTCTGGAAGCGCCGGGAATTGAAACCGGGACTTCTGGATCTGTAGTCAGGAACTATGACCACCACTAAGACACAGAGGTGGTCTAACGAGTAGTACCAAGACGAAAAGTGGTCTAAATACACTTTCTTGCTTGTTTAAATAAGAGTTTTTATAGTAAAGCCCAGAAAAAGTCCAGACGTTTTGTGATTTTTGTACAAAAATACAGCTCAAAGGCCTTTTGATTTTTAATCAAAGACCTCAACCAATTTATTTAATGACATTGGAAACCGTTGTCTTAATAGCATCCATACATACACCAACAAACTTACAAAAAAAAGTTTGTTTTTTCTAGAACTCAAATTGCTGTCAACACAAATGATGGTTTACTTAAATTGTGGCGTCCCTTTTGAATATCTATGAAATTTTTGGGCACATCCTCGGTGTGTAAGATTGAATGTATTTCTTAAAAAGATGAAAATTTGTTGCGTAGAGCCCCAAGAATCACCGCCGAAAGTAATCGCTTCACGTTTTAAATAGACTACTGTGATGTACAACATTGGTAAATATTAATGTTTGAAAAATAATATTAAATGAATGACACATATTTTATTTGGTCAAAATTAGAATCATTTGTGCGCTTTTTTAAAAAAACTGCGTCATTGCACTCTCTTTGTCTCTTGAGTGACCTTGTTCTCAATTCTCTTTTGTTTTGTTTCGTGTAACAATCGTTCTCGCCTCCCATCAGGCCTATGAGGCAGATGAGACCGAGCACAGCGAGATGTCCCTTATAGCCGTGTAGTGTACCTGGAAGCCGCTAATGGCGCTAATAGCGTTCCTAGAACTCCTCTCTCTGATGAACTCGTGTAACGAGTAACGACTGTTGCGACAGATTTAACAATGACCGTCGCTCGCAACCCGATCAAACCTGCGCGAGACTTGTTTCCGAGCCCCAAGCCACGGCTGTTCCAAGACTTATTCTTATCTTGTTTGATGTCTTTTTTACTTTTCAAATTAAATGTGGTAAAGTGAAGTTCATATTATTAATATGGGGGAGGGGGATGAAAGTCTTTTACCTACATGGTAGCAAGAAATTTAGGGTGTTCGAAAACAAGGTGTTTAGGTAGAAAGTTGGTTCAAAAAGGGACGCGTCTACTGGGGAATGAAGGAGGTTACATAACCTCTACTCATCACAAGATATTGTTAGGGTAATTAAGTCTCGCAGATAACGGTTGGCAGGACATGCAGCGCGAATAGGAGACTGGTACTGACTTGCAAACCCTAGAGACAATTGGGAAGGCCTAAACACAAACAGGAGGATAGCATTAGAATGGACCTGAGAAAGATAGGGTGTAATGAGATGGCGTACTTTTGTAAGCGCGGCAATGATCTTTTGAGTTCCTAATGCCATAGAGTAAGTAAAATGTAAGGTTTTTAATTCTCTAGAGACATATCAAATACCTTTCCTCCTTCATTTTGGGTTGAGCCTTATTTTGAAATAAAAGATTACGGTACTACTCAAATAGCATGGGATTTCTGAAAGTCTGCAACGCTACTCAACGTTCTAGTAAGATTCCATCTTGATTGCTCAATACAAGGGTGGTAGTAGGAAGTTTGTTTAGAGGAAGTGTACCAGCGTTTGTTTGGGTTTAGATCGGGATACCAAACCGGTAAAAAAAAAAACATCAGTTGGCTTACATCCGGTTGGGATTCGCGCCCTCTCTTTCATGTCGCCAACAAACCAGACAAGACTAGACTGATTTATTTTTCCGCGTGACCCCACTAGTACGTATTTATTATAAATCAATTTCATTGCATACTAAGTTTTGTGAAATATCTGTTATTAACGACTCTAGTGTGTTAATAAGTTTGTTAATTAGCGATTACCGCGTGGCGGTAATCCTCAACACACCTATCAGCCATCGCATAATGAAAAGCGGCGAACCTGTAATGAACTGCCCCTGCGTTGTATGTTATGCCACATATAGTTCCACCGATAATGTAGGCTACAGGCCGAGGTCCGCTGTAACGCGTGACACCTTATATGAAAACAGAAGGCGCAACATCGCAACTCAACTGTATGGGACACTGGTGACAAGGTTAGATTCTCTATGGGAATGTTTGCCAAACATTTTTGATCTTTTTCAGTCCTGGTGGCTGGTAAGTTCAGCACAATTATGCCGCGATTTATTTTACTAATTGGCACTTAAAGCACCTTTAAGAAAATAGAAACACATTTATTGTGATCAACATTGATAACATTTTACTGTATTATTAATAAAATATTTATTTTATTTTATTGGATCTATCAATAGTGACAATGTCAGATTACATAACTTGACTTATGAGGACGTGAAAGCTTATTTAGTAACTTTTTTTTTAGCTTTCATTACATTCGCAAGAAAAATGTGGTATGGTTTAACTTGCCTTTTACTTTCATAATTTTTTTTTTAAATCAAGTGCATTGAATTAATTAAAATAGCTTTAATATAATTAATTTAAATATTTTTTATCAGACATAATTTAAGGCTCGACTTGGGACCGTCAATAGTTCACTCTTTAACACTCGCTCTTAAGTTAATTAATAACTAAACACAGACACTACAGACAACTCTCCCTTAATCACAAACATAATATTATGTTTTCTGAGCCTAAGCGAAATGCATTTGTTTGATGGTTGCCACAATAAAATAATTAATGGTTATACAGTTCCTGAATTGGTAAAACAACTAAAGAAAATATGCAAAAAAAAGTTAATATATTCATAAAATGTACTTTATTTCAGTAACTAATATCTCAGTCTCTAGTAACCCCCTGAATCCTCAGATGTGTCAACATAGGTAATGAACGAAAAGGATGTGGTCCTTTCTGGTCTCCATGTCCCTCTAAAAGTGCTTTGCACTGTTCTCACACTCATGAAAGAGACATTTTATGAAGTGAAACAACATGCAATACAATTTGTAAGAGAAGGTGGTGGAGGCAGGATGACTGGTTTACAATATGTTATCAACCCATCATAGAGAAGAAGGTAGTTCAGTGGAAATAGCTAGTAACACATACTGTAGTCTTGATATTTCAAAGTTCTACATTGGGCTCTTTAGAATATTAGACGTGACCGACTCAAACGTATGTCAAGTGGATATGAATGCTTTGTTTAGCACCATTATCCAGTAATCTTTCATAATGCCGGAGTTTCACAATTAATTTGTAATTGCAATATTTCATAATTTTTGACAAATCTATTTATGTTTTCTTGAGACCTTCCCGCGACCCTCATTTGGGTCGCGATACCGGATTTGGGAACCACTGCTCTATACGATCACCATAGGGGCATTCACGTACACTTTCTAATCACACATATGTGACTTACAAACTATCTTAACTTAGTACAGTACGGCAGATAAAACAGGGCCATTCTCAGCATTTAGATATCAACCAATTGAATGGAAGGCTTAACTTTTATACAGATAGTAAATATCTTGGTCATTTGCGTCTGAACTCGCACAAGGGTCTCTTAGACTTGCGGTGGACCAGTATAACCACTGTACTATGGGGCCGAGATTAGTGACAGGTGTATTTACACCCACCCGGGAAGTCGCAGTTTGATACCTGCTGACTGTATGGATGTGTTTATATTCTAACATTTCTTCGGGTGAGTCTTGGTGCAATACCTTTTAATTACGCTCTTCCCTTGTGCCTCAAGCCCAGATAATTTGTCATCGATTACTAATATAGCTGTTCGGGAGTATTGAGCGCCTGAATAAAACAACAAATTAATGCAACTACTGCTCGTCTTTACTCGTGTGATATGTGCGTGAGTTGTTGGCTGGGGATTAGAAATAGGGGGGGAGAGGGGTCGTAAACTGGGCTCGCTCCGCTCCGTTGCGTCTTTCCCACACTCTGCTCGGGGGTGGTTGCGGGTCGTCAGCACCGAGACCTACATCACGCAGGTGCGGATATTTATTAAGGAACCCCTCTCTTTTCCCTCCCAAAAAAACAACAACATGGGACTTTAGAAGAAAAAAAAGAATCGATCTTAAACTTAATTCGAATAAAATTAATGATAGTTTTACTTGCGTTTCCGCTTTCTAGTTAGATGTTCCTGGTTTTGTTAGACAAGTCTACCTACCTACCGCCTATTTAATTATGGTTTCAATAAAAAAAATTACTTATTTTTCCATTTATTCTGACAAATTTAGCTTCATTGAGATGAAAGGGTGAATTAGAAACGTTAGTAACAATTCATTTTGAAAGATTAGGCAGCATTTCATCAGGGTTCATGTTTGAGGGAAGTTGTTCGCTGCGGTGTTACAACTCTGGTTTGATACTGGCCAAGTTACAGTACATTGGTAATATCATAAAGTTGTATAAACGGCAACATTGCCGACCTCAAGCTACCGGTGGCTGTGATTCTGATAGCTCTAAGTAGCCGTCGATCCATCACAGACTCTGCCTTAAACTATGAAAAATGAATAACTCTGATCCTGGATAGCTTAGTGGTAAGAGTATTGGTATGCTAAGCAAAAAGGCTCGGATTCGGTTCCCGTATCTAAATGTTATTGTTTAACATGTGTTTAAAATTTTGAATACATCCAAGGTATAGTAAGATGTTGTTAGGAAATAACTTTTTTTTTGCAGTCAACTTTGATAACATTTTACTATAGGCCTATATTTGGTGTTAATTTATAGGTATTGATATTAGCCATGAAAGTGACAACGTCAGGTAACACATTTGACGTATGAATATATTCTTATTTGTGGATCTTGTATCACTGTCATGAAAGTTATTTGTAATTGAAATTGTGTTTGTCCTGTCACCCAAATTGTTACAATTTTTGGTACTAAGGCTAGTTGTTGGTGTTCTAGGTTAAGTTAGTTTGCGAGCTGTGCGCTGGGACTACCTTGTTTGGAAAGTGCTTGTTTAATACCGTCAATAAGGTAAAAATAATAGTATTGGTGTTTTGTCGTGCTCAATAAGGTCTCTCGCGGGCTGTTGAGTTTTATATAGGGACTGGTTTTATTGTGTTCGACCTCATTGGCACATTCTCATGCAACAGTGCCATATCTCGCAGTCTGGACAGACTGGAATATATCTTTAACTGGAAGGGAGCTGCAGCAAATTAACTTAATTTTTGCATCGATATTAATTTGAAACTGGTTTTAAAAAGTTACAGAGCACATTAGTACATTTTATAATACTGTTAATAAATTGACTTTGAAATATATTATCCCGATCTTTGATATAATACAATAATAATCATTATTAATTATTTTTTTATGAAACATGAATCCAGGTATTTTCTTTAAATTGTACCTTTTTTTTTGTTTATTTTTATACTCTTCTACTATAGATAACATTATTCAACAAAATTATCCGTAGTATTTGTTTCATATTTGTTTATAAATAGCAAACTATGTAGAACAATATTGAAAATTACACGTAGTCACTGAAATATTCTGTTAAGGGCGCCACCTACTTTTAAGTACCACATCTTTGTATATGTTACCTACTAATTACAACAAATATTAGTTATAATTTAAACCCACTTTAGTGGCCGCATGGTCTAAGGCGCTACTCTCGCAATATACTAGTCTGACAATGACGGGGAGATCATGGTTTGATACCGGTCGGGTAAACTGAGGCTGTTTTTCCTCAATATCTTTCAACTCTCTCTCCACGCAAATGCGGGTACACCTCTAAATTCAACATTCCACATCCTTAGCCCATTAGCGTAATAATAGGCTTAGATTAGCGTATAACCTAAAATGGGTAATAAAACACGGTGCTATTGAAAAATAAAAAGTTACAGTTTAAATATATAGTTAAATATATTTACAACTAGCTTAATGCACACTATCATATTTTTTATGCATGTGTTTACTTTCTTATATACAGAAAGTATTGTAATCGTGAAAATGTTTTGGATTTGATGCCGCGATGTATCTTCACGTTTTATGTGCACTGGAATTTAAAAAAAAATGTTATTGATGTATTTCGTTCAAACTTGGTATTAAGATGATCATACCTCAAGGTCAAATAGTGATTTTAGAAAATTTAAAATGTTGTATAGATTGCTCTAACGATTCTGTTAAAATTGGAGTGTTTTGCATGATAGCACTACACAGGCCTTATAATTTTTTTTGAAAGAAATTTATATTTGAAATTTTTCTTTATACTATAAATAATATTGTATAGTAGTTTTTAAAATAACAATTCATTTGATAGTAGTTTACTGATTACTTATTTTAAAATTAACATTTATTTTTTTAGGAAGTATGTGTGATTTTGTCAAAAAATAATTAAGTCGGGGAGAAATAAAAAAATTTGCAAAAGTGTTTTGTTTGTTAAGTTGAGCTACTGACTGTGCACATTCATCGTGATGTGACATCTCGATCCACTTGAGCCATTGTGCCTACCATGCTGCTCCCTTCTCAGCGCCATTATTGGTTCTCGAGAATACACACACACACACACACACACACACACACACACACTCCTTCCTGAAAGTGAAAGCGTAAGTGATAGTGGTGCTAGACTGCCGATGACGGGGAAATCGAGTTTCGAACCTCGGTCGGGTGTACTGAGGTTGGTTTTTACAAAATTGTTTTCCACGCTTCATCCACGCAAATGTGAGCACATTTCATCTAAATATAGCCTTTCCAATCCCTTAAGCCATTAGCGTAATTAGTACTTAAACGTATAACCTGAGTGGGTAGTAAGAGGCGGTGCTAAAATTAAAAAGCTAATAAACCAATACAATTTTAATAAATGTAATAATGTTTTTACATAGCAGTGAAATTATTAGAAGAATTCCCCCAACAAGGTTTATTTAAGAAACAAGCTTATGGCCAAGAGAACAAAATAATGGTTACCCAACAAAAAATTAAAATGTTTAAAGTAATTCAACACTAGCTTGTACACTATTTCTAGTGAGTCTCTAACACTTCCGGCCAATTGTAGACCTGCTCAAGGTGTTTTTCCCTAAATGGTTTCTCACCCTCCTTTCGTGTAAATGGGGGTACACTTTATCTACACTCTACCTTCCTCATTGTTACTTCGTTAGCGTAGATATTTGGATATACTGAACGGGTACGTGGCGTCTAAAATATTGTAATCTAATGTGACACGAGGAGGATGAAATTAGGTCGTGTTGGTGGTGGAAGTATTATTTACCGATTTCCTGACCAATCCAAAGACAGAAGGAAGAGGACACATTGAAAGAGCGAAACTCAAACCCGGTTCATGACCTCCCTGGTCAGAATCAGGCACGCCTTTTGGACACACTGAGGCTGAGCCAACTCTCTCGTTTGGTCGTGTTTTAGAAACAGGAATATATATACATAGTCTAATTAGAATAAAAACATACTTTTTTGATAGTTATAGAAGCTAGTAAAACAATTTTTACACATCCATACGTCAAGTTATATGATCTGTAGCCATCACTTTTGATATATAATACAAATAAGAAAGTAAAACTTTATTAACGTTGACCCAAATAAAAAAGGGTAACTTATTTTCTAAATGTTCCTTCCCAGTAGAATCCGACTATAGCACTGGTTATGTGATTTCATTTAATTTGCAATTTGAAATAATCGTTAGTTCGTGAGTCTGTAACAATAATTATTGTACCATTTATCAGCGGCTAGATTACAGTGCGAGCTATAGCCCACCCTGTATTATTACTTCCTTCTCTACCGCTTAGTAACGCGCTGTATACTCTTATCGAAAATATCTAGACCCTTCAAAGACCCACTTGATGGATTCTTCTCGGTTCTTCGCTGTTACATACAGTTTGAAAGTTCTTACGAGCAGCTACCCCTGATTGTGATGTTCGCTACTTCTTACGGCATGAATGCTCTTCAAGACAGCATAACCTACCCCTGCCGTTCTAATGATGTGTTGAACACGTTGGCCTATTCTTGTGGCCATGCGGTAAGAAGTATATAGTTCTAGAACACACTGGTCCGATTCTGGGTGATCCCTATTATTTGTTAATTCTTGGCCATAAGGCATGCTTTGTTGTTTTAGGTCAAGTTAGTTTGTAAGACGTGTGCTATTATAATTCTGCGTTTAAAGAGTACACGATGGGTATTAAAGAAGCAACGGATGTCCCCCGGTGAGACTGGTTTGTTTCCGACATACGTTCTTCAATATGTAGTGCACCTGTGATGACCGCGGTGTGGACCGGATGCTGGGTACAGGTGTAAATGTATGTGTGAATGAATGGATGGATGAATGAATGACCGCTAGTACTAGAGTGTGTTGAGGGGGGGTGGGGAGAAGTTGTAATAAACAGCTGAGCGCCGGTTCGGTCACCGTGGGATAGAAGCCTCGGTTCATTGCCCGGGCAGAGGCCCGCGGGCCACGGATATGCCACTGCCAGCTTGGGTCAACAGTAGCACAGTATATTTCATGGTACCTGCTTCGTAGCTCCCTTTGAATGAAAAACACAATAATTGGCTTACTCTAAGAAAACGATTAAATTAACATTAATACGAAGTGTATAGCCCGAATGGGTAGTAAGACGCGGTGCCAATTTTTTTTTTTTAAACGTCACAAAGCAGACATTTAATCTCGTGTTCAAGTGACAATAATTCGTCTTCACAGCTCCTTGGTTTGCATTTAATCCTAGTTGTAAAAATAGAGACTGTTTTGGTGAATTAAGAATAGCTATAAGAAATAAAGAACTAGGACGAACCTGGAGAAATAGAGAACTGTGATTACCCAAGAGAAATGGAGACCTAAGATTACCACTGAGAAATAAATAACTAATATTACCCAGGAGAAATAGAGACATAGGTTTACCAATGGGAAATAGAGAATTAGGATTACTAATGGGAAAGAGAGAACTAGGATTACTAATGGGAAATAGAGAACTAGGATTACCAATGGGAAAGAGAGAACTAGGATTACTAATGGGAAATAGAGAACTAGGATTACCAATGGGAAATAGAGACCTAGGCTCACTGATGGAGCATAGAGACAGGCTTACCGATGGAGCATAGAAACCTAGGGTTACCAATGGTGGATAGAGACCCAGAATTATCTAGGGGAAATAGAAACCTAGGATTACCCAGGGTAAATATAAACCTAGGATTATCCAGGGTAAATATATAATTAGGATTACCCAGGATAAATAGAGGCCTAGAATTATCCAGGCTAAATAGGGAACGAAGATTAGCTATGGTAAATAGATACCTAGGATTACCCAGGGTAAATACATAACTAGGATTACCCAGGATAAATAGAGGCCTAGGATTATTCAGGCTAAATAGAGAACGAAAATTACTCAGGGTAAATAGATACCTAGGATTACCCAGGATAAATGGATAACTAGGATTACACGTAGGGGAATAGAGGCAGGAACTAAACCATTCATTACATTCCCAGATACCGTCGACGGATATTCAAGAAATATTGAGGTCGCCGCCATGTGAAGAAAATTAAGCTCTATATTTGTACTGAAGCAACATTTGATTTAATTTGGCCAAAAAATATTTTTGCTATAAAAACTTAAAAAAACACTGGCCTTTTCTCGCTTTCCCTACTTCCCCAACTTAATTTAATGACTGTCGAGCGTTCATTTGTGTTAGGGTGCCATCTTTACAGGAAATAAATTAATCTTTTATTTTCCAGCGAAAGAAAATATTTGTAAAATACTGATTGTTAGAAATGATGGAACTCTTTGCAGAGCAATCGGTTTTCATAGACGAAACAAACTTTATTCTTGAGTCTTGACCGACGAAATTTAACACAATTTCGTTTTATTCTGGTGTTATTATTATTATTATTATTATTATTATTATTATTATTATTATTATTATTATTATACTCGGAAGACTAAAATTCTAATTTCGGTCGTGTACCCCCTTTTTTATATTGTGGGTCTTAATCCCTTCTCTAGGCATGTTCCTAATTTTATTATTATTGTCACTATATTAGTGTCAGACACCTTAGCTCAGTTGGTAGCGTGTCTGTCTACTGAGATAAGAGTCCCGGTTCCGATTCCTGGCATGGCTTAAAAATGTATAGTTGGTGAAATGTGGGTTTACCCTTTCACAGTAATGAATTAACGGCTGGGGACTGGATGTTGTATCCGTCTTAGATTTACGTTAGTATATAAGTCGTGTGCTGATGGATGATATACTAAGTCGGTTCAGAAAGTAGTCTACACGTTAAATACCTCAAATAAATTTAAAAAATTAAAATACTCTGTTAGTGATAGCCATTGACGATCAAACCATTTAACTTAGGTCGGGGGAGGGGGGGGTGAATTTAGGGAAATATCCCGACATTTTTCCCGAAGAGAAGTTTAGTAAACATTACCAGGAGATTCCAGGCCTCCACCGTGGTTCGGATCCCACGTTAAACTGTAGGTCCTCCATTTCATCTCACAATCACCCTACCACTACACATTAGCGTAAGTGCGTACAACCCGAACGGGTAGTAAGACGCGGTGCTAATAATAATAATAATAATAATAATAATAATAATAATAATAATTACCAGGAGGGTCCTAACTTTGTGCGGCCACTCGTTGTTATTCGCGCGGCTGCCGACCAGGGCCTAATCACGTGACCACAATAAGGAACTGCTCCTACCACCACCACGTGTTGTCCTTGTACGGGCCTCTGAGAGGTACATTGTCCCGGAGGATAGGCCTACATAACTATAGTAGGAGCGCGGTAGAAACGATAGTGGCGGACATTTACAAGAGCTGCTGAAGTAATGTTCATATATTCATACGTCAATTCATGTGATCTGGAATTGTCACTTTAGACAGGTTGTCTCAATATTTGCAAAGTAACACTAATAATAATAAACTTTAGTAAAATGTGTTAATATTGGCTTGTTGGCTGCAAAAATAAACTTTAGTGCTTTCTGAAAGGTGCTTCCTACTGCGTTTTTACTACACTTAAAGTAAGACACGTCTTCTGTCTTCACGTATTTATACGCCAAGCCAAGTGTTTTGTTGTCAACTTATAACGTAAATAGGTCTATAGTTGGTACCATTTTTTTCCCCACTTTTGGCAATCATACAAAAAAAATCAGTCTGGTAGGCATTGCTGGGTGTAAGTTAGCTTTAAACTTATAATAATTAATCCTAAAGGACTTTTCGTGGCCTCTATTTACAACTCTCTCTCTTTCTTGATAGCTTATTTTTTATTTTTTATAGCTCTCTGTTTTGCCCTTTATCTCTCTCTCTCTCTATATATATATATATATAGATAGAGAGAGAGAGAAAGAGATTCGCCATTTGTTATTCATTTGTTTGAAACTACCGCGTCTATCATTTGTTTGTTCGTGAGTGGTGTGCAAAAGGGAGGGCTGGGGGGAGGGGAGATGTGTTGATCTGCTTAGCTATGACGTGACAGGAAACCCACTCAACTGGTTCAGGTAGGCTCCATGAGAGTAGGGTTAGTTGGCGTTTACTTTCTAGTCACGAGGTTAATCTCATCGCGATTCTAAGGCTACAAACCATCTCGACCACCACCTACACTTTGGTTATAATGGGCTGGACCACTCGTTTCTTGTTTGGAAATTATCTCCAAGTGCCTCAGCCGGGACGTGAACACGGATCCACCATAAATGTTTTTGGGAAAAACATGTTGAAGTCACTTTTGTTTACTGCAGCTTTTTATCCGTCTGAGTAATTCACATATTTTACACCACTGAGATAGATATAAGGAAGGTGGAACTTCAGAGGAAATACACCCTAATTTTCATGGAGAGAGAATGGAAAACCACTTAGAAAAAAACCTCCCTCAGTACACCCAGTTGGTTTGAAACCTTAGTTCAGTCGGTAGAATGTCTGCCTACTGAACTAAGAGTTCCGTTTTCGACTCCACGTATGGCTGAAAAATGTAACAATAGTGACACTGAAACTTCTCCTCTCGAGTTGACGAATTTACTATCGATGATCTGGATGTTGTGTCTGCTTTGAAATTATTATTATTAGCACCGCGTCTTACTACCCGTTCGGGTTATACGCATGCTTTGAAATTAAGTTGATTTGTAAGTCGTGAACTAATATAATCACTAAGTTCCGAAAGTGCACGTTAAATATCCCAAATAAAAAAACTGCCTGATTTTTGACAATTTTCATCAAACCAGATCATACGCGTGCCCATCAAAGTGGGTTCGACGTCACCAACTTTAATTCGGCACTAGCCTGCCTTTGGCGAAACTGTTATCTCCTCGTCACACAGAACGGACATTAGCCTTTTCCCTTCCTGGCCGACGCGTGCAATGTGCACTGACGAAACGTGAGAAATGGTCGGGCTCGCTCTCAAGCAGGTAATTGGCGGGGAGGTCGGTTAGTCTATATATCAGGGGAGCAGCAGGTGACAGCGTGTGAATACCACATCGCCTTGACCTTCGCCCGGGGTCGCGTGGGCAGTGTGACACACTCCACACGAGGTGAATGCGCCTTTTATCGGAGGCACATTGACATTCATTGGAACAAGCTCATTTGAGTATAATTCTTACAAACTAGCTAAACCTTCAGGGAAGTAGATTTAATCTTAAATTTTACCAAGTCAATACAAATTGAATCCTTGAGTAACAGTGTCAATCTTAATCTACAAAGATTAAATAATATTTTAACTCCACATATGATTTTTACTCAAGTTTGAGATCCACAATTCTATCCAGGATCATAACGAGCTGCTGCATAATTTCAATTTAGCCATATTAACTATCCAGAGCTTATCACAATTAATATTTATTAGCCGACTAATTTACCTCTTTGGTACAAATGCTTTTTACAGAACAATACAGTAATTAATGTAGAGGGTATCGAACCGTTACATGAATTATCTCGCAAAACCTCATGCTTTCAAAATATCCAAGAAAAAAGCAGTCGGTATTGAATTGTCCTAAATTTCCAAATTGGCCTGTGACAGTCCCCAAATAACTCTGTTTTTCGACCAGCCAGTACAACAGCAGTCCCCGAAAAGCCCAGGTTTTATGACCGGTCAGTACACAAATTGTCTTCTAAACTGAAATGTTTTCCGACCAGCCAGTACTACAGCAGTCTCCTTATAGCCTCATGTTTTCCGACCAGCCAGTGCAACAGCAGTCTCCTTATAGCCTCATGTTTTTCGACCAGCCAGTACAACAGCAGTCTCCTTATAGCCTCATGTTTTTCGACCAGCCAGTACAACAGCAGTCTCCTTATAGCCTCATGTTTTCCGACCAGCCAGTACAACATCAGTCTCCTTATAGCCTCATGTTTTCTGAGCAGCCAGTACAACATCAGTCCCCTTATAGCCTCATGTTTTCCGACCAGCCAGTACAACATCAGTCTCCTTATAGCCTCATATTTTCCGACCAGCCAGTACAAGAGCAGTCTCCTTATAGCCTAATGTTTTCCGACAAACCAGTATAACAGCAGTCTCCTTATAGCCTCATGTTTTCCGACTGATCAGTGTACACAAGTTGTTCCGCCCGGGGCCGCATGGGAGGTACCAGCTACGTCACGAGGAGCCACGCGACCGGCGGACGCCCGCTAGTTTCATTCATATCTAGCAGTCTCCTTGGCTCGGTCCAGAAGGAAAGAGAGAGAGAGATGACCGTGGGAAAGTGATCTGCGGCCGCGGTCATCGACCACCGTTACCTGTCCGGGCCAGGCTCCCTCTGCCGGACAAGGCCTCATCTCCCTCACCAGCCTGAGAAGACGCAACCTGAACTCTCGTCGAGATTCTATCGGTTTTGCTAGAAGGTCGTATCTATTCTTCGAACTGACTACAGAGATCGAAAAACTTGTTTAAATCCTGGAATAGTTTAGTGTTTCCTGAATAGATTGGGTTATATTTAACGCCACGTTGTAATTGTGACGTCATTAAACAACAATCTCTTTACAGAAGCGCTAACTCCAAGTGATAGTTTTAATATTCCTAATAAAGTCAAAACGCACATAGAACTTGAGACCAAGACATTAATATTTAGCAGACCCTTTTAACCGTTTTGAAATTCGTCCCAAGCCTTCTGGAAACTTGTCTTGACATTTCTAAAATATTCATTTAAGCTATCGGCCTATTTCACAAATAAATGAGGGAGGCATTGTAAATATCGATCTAAATTCTAAAATATTAACACCGTTAGATAGTTATAGTACAATACAACATACAGCTGCTCTGTGATGCGGGGCGTATTTCGTCATATACAGGGATGCACTTGCATTCAATTAAAAATTTTATCGTCGTTTCGTGAATTAGTTTTGCGCGAATTCCGAAAAATTTATTTATTACTTTTTTATATTAGTCCCTCTTTCAAAACAATATGAATTTACTTTAAAATCAACTCATATTTGTTAAAATATGGTTTATTTGGTGATATTTGGTGACTACAATTTTAAAATATTTAAAATAATTGTAAATGCTTTTTTTTCATAATCCTTGGTCTAATTACTATCCAATTTGGGCCTTCGAGTTCCCCGTTCCTTAATCAGGGCCTAGCTAAACCATGAAGAGACATGCACTGTTCCTGCTGGCTTAGACTTAGAAAATATAATTTGATTCGAACATCGGATGTGATTATTGCACGGGAATGTTAACTTAAAACACCTATAGCCTTGAAACATCTGCTAGTAGGGGCTATCAACGCCTGGGACAGCATTTTCTGAATAACCCTTGCCCTCTCAGAGTTTGCAACGTGGTTATACTATATTTTAAACCCGACCAGGAGTTGAAGCGGCATCTCGCGCATAGTGACCAGTCACTATCTAAAATTTAACGCTCGTGCCTACGACCGAGGTCTCCAAGAATGTTGGCGCTCTCATGTTTTATATGCGTATGTCAGCGTTTGAAGCTATTATTTTTATTTTCCCTTATTTTCTAATTACAACCTCCCTTAACGAACGTTCGGGTCGTATTTTTAAGGATGGATATAAGATATGACCCGTATCACACTTTCTACCTGTATAATTATATCATGATCATCATTATTATGCAATTTTCTTCATCACCGTTATAAATGATGAATACATTATTTCTGTATCAATTAAAAACTAATAACCGGCTCATAAACTTCATTTAATGTCTTTGTATAGCCTTGTGGGAAATAACAGTCATATTTTTGTAGGTCTTTTATACTTCTCCTAAAGAAGTCCTACTCTTATACAGGCAGTGCCGCCTATGTAGGTTTTTTGCCCGATGTAAATGTTGACTAGCCGCCCCCTCTTTATCTTACTTACTCTCTCTAATCCACTTCTTTCACCGGCATTTACACTGAAAAAAATTTATATAAAATAATGTACAAGTGTGCAAATAAACACAACAGATTCACACGCTGGTTGGTGGCACCGATCTGTGAGTAAAAACAGGTACAGTGACGCAGGGTGTGGTCCAGGCTTAGAGGGACCAGCTTCGGTGGCCGCATGGTCTAAGGCGCTTACTACTCTCGCAATAGACTAGACTTCTTATGGCGGGGAGATTGTGGCTCGATCCTCCTATGGTGTACCGAGCGTGGTTTTCCCTAAATGGTTTCCCACGCTCTCCACGCAAATGTGGGTACACTTCATCTAAATTCAGCTTTCCTCGTCCTTAACTCATTGGCGTAATTAGTACACATGCGTATAACTTGAACAGGTGGTAATATGCGGTGCTAAAAAAAACATGTATTTCTAAATTGACTCAAATTCCTAAAAAAGGACTTAGAAAGGACGCAAAACAAGAACCTACTTACAAGGTCCTTACGCACTGAATCATAGTAAAACCACCTTTGGAATAACTGTATAGAAGACATAAACAATATATGTAGGGCTGCCAAAATTTACAAAAAAAAATATTAATCATTTGTAAGAAGGTAAACGTGACTTGATTTTAATTACATTGACATAAATTCAGTAACTTTTTTTCTTTCCAAAATAAGGAATTTTTCTGTGTTGATCCTATTATACTATGTTCCATAATGCGTTATATTTCACCGCCTTATAATATCCGTATACCCATACATTCTACGTTCGCTGAGTAATGAGGAGTAAGATACACTGTTAGAGTAAATGTACCCGCATTTGCATGAAAGTAGAGTGAGCAACAATTTAGAAAGAAGCTCAGTACACCCGACTGAGATTTGAATCCCGATCTCCCCATCACCGGCAATCCAGTCTAACAAGAAAGTGATACATTAGACCGTGCGGCCATTGTTGTGGCTCCTGGTGCGTTTAGCTTTAATCCTGAGTTCTTGCTTTGATCTAAAATCGGGTTCGCTGTGATTTATTCAACGGCATAGTTTTTTCTCCTCTCTAAAGACTTTATCGGTGGATTCATTTCAATTTCATCCTCCTCATTCTTTAGCCTTTATATTAGCTAGTAAGTCGTCGATAGTCAATGAAAGTGGGTCAGTATGAAAAATAATATAGTACAGTCTCGATAGTTCGAGTTGAACACAACAAACTTTGACAAATTCATTATTTTGATAAGATTTGTTTTATCGTCACGTCTTACTACCTGTTCAGGTTATACGCATATACAATAATTAGTTTAGTGGGGTAGGGATGAGGAAGGTATCATTTTAGAGGTAATATACTCGCATTTGCTTGGAAGTAGAGTGGGAAACCATTTAGGAAAAACCACCCTCAGTAGACCCGACCGGAATTCGAACCCAGTTATCCCCATCATTAGCAGGCCCGTCTAACATGAGAATGACGCCTTAAGACTATCAGGGGACTAGAGTGCATAAGGTTTTTTTTATAAAAAAACTTATTCATAATTCTATAAATGTAGCCCATTTGACATAAAATTAATGTACTAGAAAGAGTACCATTTAAATGTACTGTGTTTACCAACAAATTGAAGACCTCGGGGGTAAATATTTATTCTTTAGTTTCCGACTGCAAACATTTACTTCCAACAATACCTTCAAACTAGGCTAAAGAGTTTACTATTCTATTAACAGGGGGCATCACAATAAAGTTTCTTAAAATGAACAAGCCACATTAATTTGCAGTAAACAATTATAACCCACACTTTAAAATGGTTGCTGCTGAAAACAAAAGGTGCAACTTTTCCAACGAAAAAAAATTGGGAAGAAACTTTGAGTGATATAGATGATGTGATTAGTAGTGATGATAGTGTAAGGAATCCTGATTTTATTCTAACAATATTTGAGGACAATTTCTCCCCTCAGAAGGCACACAGGTCACGTTTTGATTAAAGTCAAAACGTCGTCGTTACTAGAGTGACTTATAACTATCTACGTGCCTCCACATAAATGTTTTAATTGTACTTAAATCGTTAATTAAATCATTATGGATTGCATGATTATTGTTTTAGTTAAGAAGTAGCTAATTAAAACTAATATATAATCTAATATTGTCAATAGCGTAACACTTATGTGGGTTATTACTTTTTACATCAACAAGATAGTGGATAGGTTAACATATGACAGGAGACCTGAACACTTATTTTCAGATTAAAAAGTAAAGATGAAACTAATGAACCTGTTTCTCTTCGTGACTGTACTTCTTTGGTTTCCAAAGCTTCGCAACCGTGTACAGTATGGATGAGTAGCTCATACAGTTAAAGTGATTTAGTTGAAATTACAGTGAACGTGAGTAAACCTGGTCGAGGTGAATGGGACTTAACAAAAGTTGAATTTCCACTCTAGTACAAATCAGCTCTCCCTATTCCAGCTCTTAAGTTTCAAGACGTAATGTCCTGCTTAAGCCGCATAGATAGTATTTTGATAAACTAATATATTTTAGTGGAAACACACAAAATGGTGCCAAATTTATCAATGATAATAGTAATAATAATCTTAGATAATAGGGGGGAAATATTTTAAATATTTTTTTAGTAATGCTCTTTGTATAAAATCAGTTTTATGTAACAAAAACCTATAGACTTTGGAAAATATTTCATGTGAACAATGATAACAAACCATTTTATTTTAAACTTGTTCTATAATAAATATTTATGTTTCATATACATAATCATAACCAACAATTTTATTGGACACGAACTAGATCTTTAATTAATGTGAAATTTAAATGAAGATTTTAACTTCTGATACTTTTTATGACAGATATTGAAAAACAAAGAAATAGAAAAAGATTATGTTAAAAATAGCCTCCTAAGAAAAACAGTTTGTTACCAGATATTTTCCAAAAATTGATTTCACAATACCTATCTCAAATGTTTAAAAATGAGGGCTGTCATTTTTTACCCCCGAGGTCTTCAATAAATGATAAATACTCGCTTTACTTCCCTTCCCTTTTTGGACGAAATATTTTCCTAAGCACCTTGTTTTCGAACATCCTAAATTTGTTTTCGTCATGTAAGATAAGAGACCACGTTTCACACCCATAGAGAACAACAGGTAAAATTATTGTTTTGTATATTCTGAGTTACATTCCTTGACAGCAAGATAATAACATGCATTTCCCGACTGTATTATTTTTCTAATTTATAATCAATATCGTTATTACTAGTTAAATTGTTCCTAAATATTTAAACTCATTAACCTTGTCAAATGATATGTTGTTCGCAGTAATCTCTAAATTATCGTCTCTGATATGTGTTCTCTGTGTGATAATATTCTTAGTCTTTTCAGCGTTCACTAATAAACCTATTTCCTTACTAGCCCAGGGGTGCACCCATGGGCTGAAGCCTCCCCCCACCCCAGCCGAAGGGCCTCCCTCAGAAAATTAAGAATATTACAAAAATATTATAATCGTTATTTTCACGAAAGAGCATAAAAATATTGCTGTCACTGTAAAAACTAGAAATGCAAAAATTTTGAAGTGGGTACAGTAATTGAAATTATTATTTTAGAGCAATTATGTAAACACTATTGTATCAGGAAAAGTGAAGGGGCAGTTGATGTTATCATATGC
>CABFOV010003254.1:0-24881 GCA_902141375.1 Timema poppense | reverse complement strand
CCCCCCAACTGCAAATCCTCAGTGTGAATAAGAATGTATAGACACAGACCTGTTAACCAGTGGCGTACACAGTGATAGAGGGTAGGCCGAGGATCTGATTTTGGTACAAATTAGCTTAAATATTACCGTTTGCGTCCCTTAACAAGTGCTTTGAGTATCCCAAACTTAACTAAAATTTGGCTTACAGCCGGAACGGGTAGTAAGACGTGGTGCTAAAATACAAACAAAAAACTTCATATAATTCATTTATTTAAGCAGAATCGTAGGCCTTTTTAAAATCTATATATAATTGACTAAACGTCATGTTGTATTCCCACCTTCTTACCAAATATAGCACTAGGTGTTTTCTAAAATTAAAATAAAAAATATAGTTTTCAAGTTTCGTAGATTCAATATGTTTGTTTAACATTTAGCCTTGCATTGTTTATCACTTCTAATGAATTCATGATGTTCCGTTTCATCGATATTTTCACATCCAGGAAGTTGTCTTAACAAAGAGTGCCAAGTTTTCCTCCTCATGTCCTTCTAAGTTATCATTCATGATTAATCGGATAGGTCACGCGGGGAAGGAAGGATGTATGCTGGGATCATACCTATCTGGAATTATCGAGCCTCTACTACGGTTGTAAAAAGGTTGAGAAGTTCAATGTCAAGGTACCTAGTTGTTCCTCACCTTCATTTTCTTTTTCTAACTTGAGTCTTTAAGAACGGAAGTTGTTTTTACCTGTGTGTATGTCATTAGCTGTGTGTGTGTGTGTGCGTGTGTGTGTGTGCGCGTGTGCGTGACAGTACAAACTTTGTAGCCGCAAAGTGTGCTTAGTTAAAACGCGAATTACGCAATGTCCAGCTCCTCTGTATGGTCACCTATAAAACTAACCTAATTCCGTATTTTGCTGGTAATCAATGTTTTAATCAAACTTAATTTAAGAATACAGTAGGATGAACTAGTGTTTCAAGTGAAGGTATCAACACTTGCTGAAAGAGAGGTAGAAAAAACTCATTGTGTAGCGTTTAAAAAAAAGGGAGACATTAGTCCATCCGGTTTGAATTCGAAACTTATTTTAACTCTGCTGGATCATTTAATTTCGTCACCAAACCACTATATTTATTTTCTAAGTACATGTTAATTTAAATCCAAATATTTAACCACTAATAATTTTATTAAATTAAGCATTTGTAAATAACAAATTGATTTAATATAAGCTGCTTTGCTAAAGTAAGAACATTCATTAAAATAATCATCGCTACGATCACATTTCCTCATACCATCAAATTAACAGGTAATAGCACTATTTTATTATTTGTTCCACGTTTTCCAGAGAAAAACTCTAATTTTCGAAATTAAGTCCTTATCTTGGTTCAAACCATTTTCTGTCAACGCCTTCATCTACACCCCTTTGCGTATGGCCTGGTGATTAATTAGTAGGTCCACATTTTCCAAGATTAAGCGTTTAATATCTTACTGTGTCTGTCGTAGGTCAGTTTAGTTTGTGAAGCGACTTCGAGCGTTTTGTGGGAACAATCCAATTTTCGTAAAAATAATATTAAGTATCTGACAGGTAAAGAGGCTTTTAAATTTACTTTCACGTATTCATACGACTCTTCGTGTGATTTGCAGCTGTCACTTTTGATATATAAAATAACACTAATGGTATAATATAATAAAATGCTAGCAGGTTTGACCGCAAAAAACAACATTAAAAAAACCTATCAGAATCCTACTGTAGAAAGTGCAGGTTAAATACCCCAAATAAAATATAGAAGGCATTTTAACTAACTAGTTCTAGCTAATAAAAATACTTCAACAAAAAAACAAAAACACGAAACACTCTTGAAAAGTAATATATAAACTGTAGCCCAATTATTTCTTTCATTTATTATACTATTTAGAATTATATTGCTCGTATCTATTACTATAATGACAAGCTCTTCTTTGCTAATTGTCAGTAATATAGTATGGAAGTAGATCGCTGACGCTTGTAGTAAATATGTAGATTTCAAGATGATATTAAAATAATTAGTGACTGTAGGGCTGACTAAATCTTTCGAATATTTGGTGAGTTTTCATATTCTTTCCCACGCTCACGTATATCAATCTTTACTCTTTCTCTTTCACTCTTCATCTCTCGTTTTCTCGCTCTTTTTATTTATTTTCCTTTATATCTATTTTCTCCCTATGTATATCACACACACACACACACACACACACACACACACTTGGTTCAGAGCCCTAATCTCATGGTTAAGTGGTCAGAGTAGTAAACAACAAGTTCCGGACCCGTTTCAGAGGCCGGGGTGTTCGGGGTTGAACCCTGGTCGGGTCTACTGAGGATGTTATTTCCTAAGTGGTTTCTCACTCTCCTTCCACGCAAATGAGGGTAGATTACCTCTAAAAATGGTTCCTTCCTCATCCTTACCCCAGTAAAGTAATTATCATTTATGTGTATAACCTGAACAGGTAGTAAGACGCGGTGATTAAAAAAACAAGTTTGGAGGTCCTTGGTTTAATTCCGGTTGGAGCTGATAAATATTTTTAAGAGTGCTTCCTGTTAATCAATTAGTACATTTATAGGCATTAGGGCTGTGTGTGTTTGGTATTAAACGTACTCTCCTTAGATTAAGTCAGTTTGTAAGGCGTGCGCTGATTATTCTGTGTGTTTACACAGTTTCATCATTTTAGTTACTCGCATTTTATCCTACATGACAAACACAACAACTTTCACCTAAGACGTTAACGTACCATCTTGTTAAAAGGGAACTGATCTAATATCCCACACATTAGTGGAAGTGTTATGCCCGGGAGTCATATGACAAGGGCCCGGATTTTGATTACATATCTTCTTTTTTTTTTTTTTCGTACATCACAAGACAATGCTCATATATATGTATATAAATTCTGTTCATGATCCCCTGGTTGAGGAAACGTTTTTTCATCTTTAATTGTTTTTTAATATTCTTTTAAATTTCAGGTAATATTTTTATAATTTTAGTGATTTTTGAGTAATTTTTTAAGATGTATTTTTTAGTCATTTTTTAGCCATTTGTGTTTAATAAGCGTATTTTTCAATACACATATCTGAGTGGGAAGATAATGTAGACAATGAACTTTGATCTAATCTTCTTTTCTTGTTTGGTTGTAAAATACACATTCCTGGTGAGACACTGCGAAAGGTTTGCGGTGGAAGGAGGTAGCTACTTCTTCTGAAGATAATATTTTAAAATCAATGTTATATTTAGCAGAATGCAAGAGCTTAGTTGTTAAAGGCTTTTCAATACATTCATATTTTTAGTTTACATTTGTAAAGTGTCTATTCGGTTATGTCATGTGACTCCATTAAGTGTTTTGGCCCATATTTTTTTAGGTCATTTTTTAAAAACTAAATTTTTTAGAATTTCGGGTCATGCTTAATGCCCTGCCTGCTTATGAAAATCTGCTTGTTCTAAGCACTGTTAGTTTGTAAATCGTGTTTTGGTATGATCGCTGTGTTTAGAAAGTACACGTTTACCCCCTTCTCTCTGTTTGTAAGTTGTGTGATGTTATACTCGTTTTGCTTAGAAAGTGCACGACCCCTTTCCCCCCTAGTATTGTCATCAACAGAACTTGGTGTGGCTTGGTCGGGAGTTAAGGCCCTCTTTGAAACCACTGTTTCGTTCCCAAGGCCGAGCAGGTGGTACCCGGGACCAGGATGATTAGACGATGCTGCTGCCACACAACAACAGCGGCTAAAATTAGAACTAAGTTGATGGCATGGTCCCTGAGGGGGTAAAGGGGGAATCTCGCTGCATGCTAGGTCGATGAAAGCAGAGTGCAGCAACTTGTTAGGGTCTCTGCCCTACGTGGGGGCATGAACACTCGGATTCTATAAACCCGTCGTTTGGACGACAAATAGAAAACTGATATCCGCTCTTTCGGCGTAAAATGTTTTTCTCGGATTAGATGCTAACCAATTCAAAAGTGTATCTCCATCCCTTACCCCTCATCACTTCTTTTATTAACTCTATTTTTCAGCCCATGTTTCTATTTTTCTTTTATCTAATTTTCTCTTTAATTTTTAAAGAATCTTTTTATTTAAATGAGAACGCTTAACTAGCGGAATATTTACCTATTACTATAAGGGGTAGGTATTAGGATGGTAGTTCAGGTGAAAATGATCCCACATTTGCGGTAAGAGGGGAAGGACAGGGGGACAATTCCCCTCCCTCAATGTACCCTTTTGAGATTAAAACCTTGTCTCCAAACATCACAGGATGACCACTGGTCCGGGCCTTTCTCTCTCTATCTATTATAGTAGGAACAAAATATTACTATACTTTATATATACATAAATAAATAATAGAGTAATAAACTGACTAATAAGTGTATTAAATCTAACCGGCCTTGCAATAAAGAGCATTTGAGTTTGAAACCAAAATAAGTTGATATTATTCATGACACCTTAGCTTAGTCAGTAGCGTGATTTTTTATTTTTTTATTTTAAGGATGAAGGGAACTCGAGAATTGACCAAACTAAATAAAATATAGCTTCAGTACATTTATAGAGTTTAATTTTCTTCTCGTGGTGATATTAAACTGTTGTTGAATGTCTGTCATGAGCATAGCGGCATTAGATGAAAAACATTTAAATGAAGAGAAAACGTTTTTATTAAATTCCAAGGCACCCTTCCCTTGACAGATATTCAAGAAATATTGAGGTCGCCGTGTGGAGAAAATTAAACTCTTATGTTTGTACGGAAGCAATATTGGGTTTATTTTGACCAAAAAAGTTTTGATACATGCACTGTAAACTACTGACCTTTTCTCGCGTTCTCTACCTTAGTGGTCCCATATTCGACTACTGGCAGGTCCAAAAAAGTTATCATTGGTGAAATGAGTCCTCTCCTTGCACATTGATGAATATTAACGATAGGAATACTGGATGTTTGTTATGTGTGCAAAGTTGCCACGCACCTGTGAAAGACGCGAAAAACTGGGAAAATACAGGGAATTTTGCAAAAAAAAAATTAACATTTCACCCGCTTCGATGGCCGCATGGTATACGGTACTACTCTTGCCATAGACTAGACTGCTTATGATTAGAAGATCGTGGTTCGATCTCGGTCGGGCGTACTGAGGGTGGTTTTCCTAAATGGTTTCCCCACTCTCTCCACGCAAATTCTGCTACACTTCCTTTAAATTCAACTTTCTTTATCCATGATCCACTAGCGTAATTAGTACATCAGCAGCGTGTAACCCAAACGGGTGTTAAAGAAAAATTCTGTAATTGTTGTGAACTTATAAACTTAAAACGTAGATTCGAACAATTGTTTTGCCCCATTCTTGTAATACTTAGTTTCATAAGGACTGCACATGACTTCTTATGAAGCTCAGACTCCTATAGATCAATTTTATTATGAATTTTTTTTTTAAATGAAAGATTCTTATGGAAAACCTGTGAAATATGATAATTTTGGTTTTAAAATGTTGTGTTAGCCTTTGTATGTTGTATGTCAGTTTATAAGTCGTGGTTTGTTGATGTAATCAGTTCAAAAAGTGCATGTCAAAAAGCCTTAGTAAATAAATAATTATATATCTGTTTGCTTAGTTAATGTTTTCATACATATCTGCTTCGGTGGCCGCATGGTCTAAGGCTTCACTCTCGTACCAAACTAGATTGCCGATTACAAAGAGGTCGAGGTTCTAATCCCGTTTGGGTGTACTGAGGGTTTTTCACTAAATAGTTTTCCACTCTCCATTATTGCAAATGTGAGTAAATTTCCTTTAAATTCAACCTTCCTTATTCCTAACTCATGTGCGTAATTTTCGCCCGTGCGTATAACCTGAATAGGTAGTAATACGCGGTGCTAAAAAAAAGTGTCATAATAGTTTTCCTCGTTGCGGTGATTGTAGGCCTATCAATTAAAACTTTAGTTCAAAGTCACCAGTTTACTCCATATA
The DNA here is from genome assembly GCA_902141375.1 of Timema poppense. Taxonomy (NCBI): domain Eukaryota; kingdom Metazoa; phylum Arthropoda; class Insecta; order Phasmatodea; family Timematidae; genus Timema; species Timema poppense. Next base: position 18,946 of record CABFOV010003254.1, on the reverse strand, counting down.
ATATTATAACTGTGCCAATTACAGTAATTGTTTCTTTGTGGCTGGTGGGTACGCACTATAAACTATTATTATTATTATTAGCACCGCGTCTTACTACCCGTTCGGGTTATACGCACTCACGCTAATGTGTAATGGTAGGGTTATTGTGAGATGAAATGGAGGACCTACAGCTTAACGTGGAATCCGAACCACGGTGGAGGCCTGGCATTCCCCACATTCACAAGATGTCTTGTCAGAGGGGAAGGAAGGGTTTGGTAATCAGATAAATCTTTGCCGGGACCGAGGTTTGAACCCCGGCCACCAGCACAGAAGTCTGACACCTTACCCCTATACCACCAGGTCACCCACTATAAACAAAGTAATGTCTAAACTACTATGATATTACTACTATTACTACATGTATTATTATTATTTTCAAAGGAGCGTAACACTAGCGGTTGCATACCGCCAATAACGACATTTTAAATTATCTCAGAATTACTTGTAGCTCGGCCACGCAAGAACTATGTGCTATTCCACTCTTAAATTGCAGTACAGGCTCTTACGGACACTTATCGTCTCTTTCTGACACATTGATTTCCTCGTGAGCGCTGTCCATTTTCTACCCAGAGTACCCTAAAAATTAACATCATTATTTCTATTAAATTAGCTTACTATATTATATAATAGTCACTTGAGCCATCTGTTTAAAGCAATATAATCTTAAAAAAAACTAATATTAAACCACTTATTTTTACAAAAAATTAAAACTAGCATTGTGTCTCAGTTTCCTGAGTTTCCAAATGTATCACGTCATAAGTCTCGTTACAATTGTGTGGGGAATCCAATAGTATTGTGTTGGTTGTAGTAATAGTCGCGAACAACGTTTGCAAAGTCTTAAATGGATATCTTTTACGCGAGGTTTGGGAAAAAACAACATATATACCTCTTGTGGTGTGTGTAAAAGTAATACTCAACCCGAGGGTTGTTTGGATTCTCGACAGTTCCACCGTCAGCTGAAAAGCCTAGGTAGAGGCGTACTGAAGAAATGAGAAGTGAGGTAATTTCTTATTGTCCTCCTCAATGAGCCAGAAGATACTTTTGCAGCTGAGTCTGCCAAGCTCACCGAAATGCATACACCAACTGACCCTACAAGCGACATCTTTACTTCATTCATCACAGGGGCTGGCTGTATATTGACTGTTATCACTAGTATCGCACATATCTATGTCACTTTCATATTTGTCAGAGTCATAAGTGAGACTGGGACAGATTAATGAAAGTAACAACTTTTTCAAGACCATACCAGAAGATATACTGCATTGTAAATTCTTTATCTGACGAGAGATGGATCCGGGCAACCTCATGAAATATTTAAAGTAAAACATGAAAAGCTTGGCTTTGTTAGAAACTTTTTTATTTTTATTTTATATGTTTAAATTATGTCAAAGAAATTATAAGAATAAGCTCAAATTTATCTTTGAAAAAACAAAAAAACAACTATGGGCTAGTAGCACCCCCCATTAATGTTTGATGTTGTTTTGAAATCGCAGAGTTTATATTTACACACCACCTGTCTTGAAAACAGTTGTGACGTTGAAAATTATATAATTATGTCAGTTAGTTTCATTCACATACAAATTGATGGTATTGGCTAAACGTACAACGTTTATTAGATTTTACATACATATGCAAACCATTACACTTATTTGTGTATTTAGTTCAATTGGTTGCAGTTGCCGAGACAATTTTAAATATTTTAAAATAAATTTAATGTGCAACAAAAATGAATTATACCATAATATTCTTCGGGTGAAGAAACCATTTATCCACAATGAAGGTCTAAGGCGCTATATTTTCATTACACTTTGTTACCGTTAGTAATCAGGTTGGGGTTCAAATCCTGGCTGAATTCACTCGCATAAGTCAAACACCTTGCCACAGTCAGTAGATCATGTGCCAAATGAGCTTGGGGTCCTGGGTTTCTATTCCCAGTATGGTCGAAGATTTATTACTGGTAAATTGTCGTGTGAGGGACTGAATGTTGTGATTTTCTTAGAATTAGGAAAAAGTCCATAGAAAAATGCACGTAAAAAACCAAATAAAAATCAATGGGTTTGCTATATTTTGGAATAGTGTAGGGCCTACTTACCATGGTGTTTGCTATACTAAGTGATTTTTAATAGTGCATTTACCATGTTGTTGGCTATATTAAAGGATTTTTGAATATTACGCTTTATATTCGTGTTGAACTAGACTGCTAAGGACGCGGAGATCGAGGTTCGAATTTTGGTCGGGTGAACTGGGGGTGGTTTTTCCTGAATGGTTTTACACTCTCCCTCCATCCAAATGCTTCTATTCCCAGTATGGTCGAAGATTTATTACTGGTAAATTGTCGTGTGAGGGACTGAATGTTGTGATTTTCTTAGAATTAGGCAAAAGTCCATAGAAAAATGCACGTAAAAAACCAAATAAAAATCAATGGGTTTGCTAGATTTTTGTGTTTGTTATACTAAGTGATTTTTAATAGTGCATTTACCATGTTGTTGGCTATATTTAAGAATTTTTGAATAGTGCGCTTTAGATTCGTGTTGAACTAGACTGCTAAGGATGGGGAGATCGAGGTTCGAATTTCGGTCGGGTGAACTGGGAGTGGTTTTTCCTGAATGGTTTTACACTCTCCCTCCATCCAAATGTGGGCTTGCTTCCTCTAAATTCAACCTTCCCAATTCCTAACCCATTAGCGTAATTAGTACTTAAGCGTATAGGAACAGGTAGTAAGATACGGTGCCAAAAAAAAATGCACTTACTCTTAACAGCAACTTTCTTTATTCTTAAGGCATGATATTTTATATTCAGATTAATATAACTTACAGGTAAGTTACTAAGAGCCATAACACGGGCGTCGCGTGAAGCACTACGTGTAAATAATATAAATAAATTCTCGTTGAGATCATCACCAATGAATACCCCCTACTGATAACAGTCGTAAATATGAACTTTTAAGAAAGCAAAACACAGCTGTTTGAAGTATGTCTACCAGTCTTGAACTATTGAGGTGTTGTGTTTCGGTCATCATTCTAGTGCGGAACTACATGGTGTTTGGTGATTTAATCGTAATTGTTATCGAACTTGAAGCTAAGGTTATAAGCTACTTATAATCTATGAATGAGCTAACTAATTGTTTAATAAAGTGCACACTCATTTGCATGGATAAAGATGGGGAAAACCATTTGTTCTAACCCAATTGTAAAAACCATCTTCATTTCGACATGCCATAATTCAGACCCTAGCCTAATCATCGCAGGTGATTTTGTGCATTTGTTTTTTAAAGTTGGTTGGATATAGTAATAATAAACACAGTAATACACTTATTATTGATATAAACAAAACTTCAAATGTATTAGACTACCATAAACCACTTAACTTGATAATTCTCTAATATAAAAATGGTAAATGTCTCAAGCAGATACCATCTGGCAACTGCAAGTTTTATAAGACCTGCACTTCATTCTAAGAGTAGAACGGCCTATAGCGTTAGACAAGCCGGGATTCAAGCCAATGGCTGTCGAATTATGTCATCCCCTTCTAGTTCCACGCACACCTTCCCGTGGGGCGGAATTATTGTTGCTGAACTGATAACAGTCTGCGCTTTCATTGGTCGAAAGCCCCGTCCAGTCAACACCAACAAACACTGTGCCGGACAGCGATAAATGTCTCACCAGATGCTCAACCTACGAGAGCTTGGTGCCTGGTGTCGAAGATGGAGGGAACTCTGTCTGCTCCCTCTCTACACAAATACAAACTAATACCATTGACTTCACTAAAGATTCGAACTAAATTCTACAGTAGAAAGTTGCAACGTGCTTTAACATGACTAAGGTGAGACCGGAAAATTCTTTGACTGTTTTCTAGCACAGGATTTGGTATCTACGCCTCATTGCTCTCTGCCAGGGAATAACCTTTAAAATTATGAAATAAGTAACATTATGAACTTGCTATTTCCTAAGTTTCCCACCGAAGATTAGTAGCGTAGCTCTGCGGTTTCTTGACTGGTGAGCATTTCCTGGGCTAGTAGTGACGAGTGTGCCTATGTGTGTGTAGCTGGATGAATTCAGAACTTTCCACATACACCAGACTAACAGCCGCAAAAATGTTTGATTTTTTTTTTTCGTAAAAATTGGATGCACAATTGGCGTGTATGACTTTGACCCAGGATATAGGACAGAGTTTGATACCTTTTAAATTACGCTTCTTTACGCTATTCCCTTACATGATACAATTTAAATCCCTAACAGTCAGTTCTCTAAAACGTTCTAATAAAACCTAATAATCACCATTGCATAGGGTAGGACGAAGGTGTTCCATGTTCGTAGCAGACCTCTCTACCCACTCACTAACACGGCATGCTTCTATAAAGCCCAAGTCTTCTACTGCAGCTTTTAAGAGCCCTCCTAATCTAATTAGTAGTGCTTGTTAGTCTAAACAAGACTACCTTGCTCGCTCACTCGTCTGGCTTTTAAATGAGATTCACTCCCGTAATTAGGTTATACTTTCCTCGGCATGACAATTTAAGGTGCTCTTATAAAGAAAGAAAGAAAAAATTGTCGTCCACTTGTTTTTAAAGGATCTGATTAAACAACTAATGTCCTCGCCCGCCGACCTTTAGGAACGATGTTTTCCTTTTCGCCGAAATGCTTTTATAAACTCTCTAGGAATAATTTTGTTAGAAAAGGTAACCTAGTAATTGAGTCACTTAAAAAACCAAAGTCACTTTAGAGTGGGCAGGGAAACGTTGATTGTGTTATGGTCTCTTTTGACAGTAGAGGTAGATTAGTGACGTAGGTTATAAGTTTCCTCGGTGGCGAGGGAGGGCGTGTATTATGCGTGGGACGCGTCTGTCACAGGCAACAACGAAAAACTAGCCTACTAGAATCGTTAGACAGCATTGGTTCCCAAACCCAGTGTCGCGACCCAAATGCGGGTTCCAAGGATGGTCGTGAGGGTCGTGGGTAGGCTTGGGAAAAATAAATATAAAAAATGGTGAATTATTACAATTAAAAACACGTCATCAATACGGTCTATTATAAAGAACTACTACAATACTGACAATAGCAACAGTGTTGAAACAATGTTTTGGAACCCTTCAGTACTCGGAATCTTGGAGCTAGCTCAAGGACAAGCCAATTATATAGCGAGAAGTTGAAAAAGGCTCTTCTCGCTTTTACAACAGTAAACTTCTGTAAACAAGGATTTTCAGATCTAGTTACGATCGAGACTAACGCAAAAAATCGCCAGGCCGGGTAAACATATTTAGGAATTTTTGAAGCTCACGCACAGTAATTTGTTGACTCAAACAAACAGCCTTCTTTTTTATAATCCATTGATAGGCTACTCTATTTTCTAATCCATTGATTCTCAATATGAAAAAATGTACTATTATATCCACAAGTATTACACCAAAAATACACCAACCTCATTATACCTGACCGGGATTCAAACTTCGATCTCTCTTCATCGGCAATACAGTCTTTCGGAAGTGACATATTTTTAATTAAGTTTATGTTTAGTTAATTTTAGTGCATCACAAAAGTAATTATTTACAACAAACTTGAGTATTTTAATTATTTTTAACGGGTGAGCCCGAATCGGTAAAATGGTAAAATTAGGCTATCTGTCTCTCTCTGACGGTATTTCCTAAGTCTTCCAAAGGTTAATGTCTTGATTGGCCCAACGGTAAACATGTAATGAAAATAAACAGTATAAACTCTGACGAGCTGTCCCCAAGCTCTCAATTCAACAGTTTTATGTTAGTCTATTTAGTGAAAAGTAAGGTTGAATCCTGGATGAGGAATCTTTATTATCTGAGCTAAGGGAAGAGGTTCTAAATTTTGAGTATTTCAAATTTAACTTCAAGTATGACTCAAAGAATGGCGAACAAACGTGGCGTTGCAGTAGTAATAGGGAGTGTCCATCTAGCTAGATACTACGTTCATCAAGATACTGTTAATTTGCTGAAATACTTAAACCCCCACATCACGAATCAAACGTTAAGAAGCTCAACCGTCAAGTTGCTAGTAGTATTTGTAAAATAAAAGCTACGGAATAACTCAGAAAAGGGTGGTTCAATCCTCGGTCCCGGCACAAATTTATCTGATTACCAAACACTTCCTTCACCTCTGACAAGACGTGTATTAATCATAACTTGTGAATGTGGGGAATTCCAGGCCCCCACCGTGGTTCGGATTCCACTTTAAACTGTAGGCCCTCCATTTTTATCTCACAATCACCCTGCCATTACACATTAGCGTAAGTGCGTATAACCCGAACGGGTAGTAAGACGCGGTGCTAATAATAACTCAGTAAACGGCCGTCACAAATTATCCGAAAAATCTTAGCAGATTCATAGCGAAAAGATGCTTTGACTTACAGTGACTTAGAATTGATACGAATCAACATTCATATGACAAGAATACTTCATTTGCATTCGCTTCCCCCCTCAAAACACCTCTACCAAACCACAAAGAAGGCAATCATCAGTTTATGGAGGCTATGAATTTGATTACAAATTGAGGTGAGCCCCATTTCTGCTGGGCAGCGGGGTTGATCATAATAGCATTGTATTATTATTATTATTATTATTATTATTATTAGCACCGCGTCTTACTACCCGTTCGGGTTATACGCACTTACGCTAATGTGTAATGGTAGGGTGATTGTGAGATGAAATGAAGGACCTACAGTTTAACGTGGAATCCGAACCACGGTGGAGGCCTGGCATTCCCCACATTCACAAGATGTAGCATAGTATTTTCAACAAGTTATTTAGTAAATGTATTTCAGTTTCTATGAATGGTACCTAACCCAAAACAAATGTTTACTTCCCTAGTAAAGAAATGAATGGAGGTTACGTTCCTTTGTTCTGCTTGTTGCCCAACAAAGCACATCTCACGTACAGCATAGCTTTGCGCATGACACAATAAATATCTGGAATAAACGGGCTAATTTGGGAATCTATTATGATCATCACAGTTGACCTCGAGATGGCAATCCACAGATTTGTTAAATAGACGTTTGTCAGTTAACGAATTGTAGGCTGTAGGTTTCATTTACTGCAGGCGTAGTACTAGGCCCTCCAGGTGCTCAAACCAGGCCCGGTACCTTGTTATACTCAACTTCACTGGCAGCGAAAACTTTTTGTTTGAGGGAAGGGGAAGTGGGGTAAATTAGCTTAGCAAATAAAAAGGTGGTTTGAGGAGCTTTGACTCCAACGCTAAAATAAAAGGGGGGAGGGGTTCTCGGGGACTCTTAAGTGAATGTTTAAAATTAGGAATCTCCCAGAAGATACTTGAGGTGGCCCTCATCTGATTTTTTTCTAAACTATACTTTTCCAGACGCTATTTGGAGTGGTTCTTCTCCAGAAGTTTTTTGAAATTCGAATGTCCTTATAAGCTATTTAGAGTGTTCTTTTCCTTAGAAAATATCAACTGACTCATTACTTTGGCCCTCATCTGATCTTTTTTTTAAACTATACTTTCCCAGACTCTATTTGGAGTGGTCCTTCTCCAGAAGTTTTTTGAAATTCGAATGTCCTTATAAGCTATTTAGAGTGTTCTTTTCCTTAGAAAATATCAACTGGCTCATTACTATTTGAAGTCGTCCTTCTCTGTTAAAGTTTTGAAAATTTAATGTGTTTAGAGCTATTTGTAGTTTCATACAAGACAATTTTTCTGCTTAATACTTGATAACATCAAAGGGGAGTGAAATAAATCTAGAGAGGGGCAAGTTTATTCCAATCGGGAGGAGAGGGGCACAAATTATTCCGAGGGGAGAAAGCCCCGCCTCTACCACCCTGTTATGCCACCACTGCTTAACTTAGAAAGCCCCGCCTCTACCACCCTGTTATGCCACCACTGCTTGACTTTAATGTGTACGTTTAAAAAAATCATAGGTCACTTTTAAAAAACAAAAACAATGTACGCAAATTAAACTGTCACTTAACACTGAAAATGTTACGCCCACGATAATATACCTATTTTTAAATTGAACTTGATTCCTTGCCCGATTCTCTTAACGCACCAAATTTAATTTCAGTACAAAATAATAGACTCCGCGAAACTTTCGAGCAATTTGAAATGAAGAACAAGACTGTACCGAACCAATGAGGCAGTACCATAATTGGGATAAGATGGAAGTAATTTCCCACGGAGGAAACCCCAGCTGGTGGGCTGGACGTGGACATACACTATTCCTTAATATGGGTGGGCATTTTATTGTTAACATTCATATTTTACTTTAGTTTATCTACTACAATCTGCTTAAATTTGTTAATCTGGATCTTGGGCCCGGTACTATGGAACCAATAGTCCCTCCCATCGTGGCAGGCCTGCGTAGTAGTTAGTTGCAAACATTGGCACTCTCCGCATAATTTAATAATGCACTATTATAACTTGGGAAATGGTTACATACCTTATTCGGATTGACCTATTTGGAACTGGAAGAAGTAGGTCATTGCTTGGTAGAGGACTTAATTCAAGGTCATTCACAAGAAGCAAGAGTTTCCAAGTTCGTAGACTATTTAGTTTATACTTAAACTTATATAGAAGAAGGGTTAATTTTTCCACCAACCATTTGAGCTGAGAGTAGTGAGTCTACAAATACAATCTGCTGCGAGTCATTTCGTGCAGATTTGACTTCTCAGTTCAGCAACGCTCGCTCTAACATTCTAAAAACAGTGGAGTTTTTAGGTAAATATTAAGTTCAAGTGTACTTTTCGTTTACTTTGTAAGATGGCACACTTAACTTGCATTACTGCACAAGCTTATAAGATAGGGAAATTAGTTGGTTAAGTTAAGACTGTTACCTTTCAGCGTAGTTGGGGTGTAATTACAAATTCGGAGCCCTTTAGTCTCAGTGAAAATAAGAAATAAACTGGTACGGTAATAATGAAAAAGCGGAAACTGCAAAAACAAATAGCTTTGCATAGATTAAAAAAAACTAATTTATCGATGCGAGTTTGCTAAGATATGTTACTTTTCTATATAAAGACAAAAATGAAAATAAATTATGTTTTTAGTACTTATCTTAAAACTTAATTGTTTTACTTTTGGATGAATCTGGATGAGTTCCATTCCATGAACTCTTTTTTTCATAAAGTATGAAGATGGACGTAAATATTGGATGAATTCAGACTCCTAAGTTATTATACTTGGCAACCTTGGACGCATTTGGATTATTCCTTTTTTTTAGTAATCTTTATTAAGTTTGATGTGTATCTTAGCTAGAGAAATTTGGATTTTTATATTAGTAAAAAGTCAGGAATGTTGTTTATCTCTGATATTTTCTAGCCAGCCTCACTGTGATCAGTGACCTACACTATCTAAGTTAAGTGAATAGAATGAGTAAGTAAATTGTGTCACTGACACCTAACCATAATAACTTAAGGGATTAGCTATTAAGAAAATGCAACATCACTTGCCAGAATAATACATCAAGAATAGCAAGATTAAAAAAAAGCGGGTCTCATACTGCGCTCGATCATGATCGAACACAGTCCTATAAAGTCAAAATCTGCTAAATTAGCATTTTGGTTGGTCCTGCTGATATTTGATATGCGCTTTTTTTTTGAAAGCCCTCAACCTAAGGTAGCAACATCTAACACTAAAATACACCAGCCTTGTAACAGTAATCTGGATATATGTATGATAAATCGAACCTATTAACAATAATTATGGCTTAAGTTCAGGCAGTTCCTGGGGTCAATCAAGGCTCCCCGGAACCTTTATTTGTCTTCCTTTGTCACTAGGATAAAACGCAGCCTACGTTCAGTTCGATTCCACTAAGAAGGAACTTTTTTTTTGACAGTTTCAAAAGTTACTAAAACAATGCTCATATATCCATCCATACGTCAAGTAATGTGATATATCGTTGTCACTTTTCATAAATAATGTATTTGCGATAGAGAATTAGTAATAAAGTAAAATGTTATCAACGCTAATCGCAAAAAAATACGTTTGTATTTTCTTAAACGTTCTTCCTACCAGAATCTTAATAAATAAATTAGGCGTGTCAAACTCTTTCAATCATAAGGGCCACATTAAAAAAAATATTAATAATTGGGCCACTCACTATTTTAAGTAAAAGGAATTCCAACTTGATACCTTTTTACAAAATCAAATTAAGAGTGACCCGCTTCGGTGGCCTCATGGTCTAACGCGCTACTCTTGTGTTACACTAAACCGCCGAAGATAGGGAGATCGGTGTTTGATCCCGGTCGACTTCACTGATGGTAGTTTTTTTCTAAATGGCTTCCCACGCTCCCTCCACGCCAATGTTGGTGCATTTCCTCTAAATCAAACTTTTCTAATCCCTAACACATTATTGTAATTAGTACATAAGCGTATAACTCAATCGGGTAGTAAGACGTGGTGCAAAAAAAATAAATCAAAACTGGGGCCCCTGTATGAAATAATAAGCCTCATCTCTTATTTTTTATATCTTCAAAAAATTTGAAATATTTTATTTGCAACAATGGTGTAAATGTTGAGTTTTAAATCTTATGTTGAAGATACTTTAATTAGTTGATGACAGCTGCGTTAACCATAATCTCTGAGGTGTTTTGTTCCGTCTCATGAACAAAAACAACTGTTCACATTCGTAAATCCTGCCAAACATTACTCAAATTAAACTTTTTATTTTTTTGTAAATTGATCTCTAGCGACGAAAGAGCACATATCTGGTTCACTAGCCTCATTTGCTAAACTTCCCCAAACTAGGTCAAATTTCCAAATGGTACTGTATATTTCTACGACGTCAATCTACATAATTATCGGGCCACATTGTATGTTGGCTGGCTCATTACAAGGTCGGTGAGCTATACGAGATCGTGGATAGGGTCGCCAGTTTGACATGCCGTATATAAATAAACTTGATTGAAGTGAAACAACATTTGCCCCTCTCTTTTCTTGCAATGACGCATAACTTAGCCTCTTTAAATAGCTCCAACTGGAAATGAAAGTGATTGCCATTTAGAAGTAATCTTCCATCTTTTTTCGTCGTGATTATTTATTTGCTACACCACGCAACAAAAACCTGCATGTTTCTAGTCATGGGATTAAAGGTATAATTTATTCACGATAAGTCCAACATTCATGAAGCATTTACATTACTTTTTTTGCATCTCGTCCTATTGGCATGTACTTACAATATGGGCTGTCCAGAAAATTCAAGAGGTATAGTAGGATAATAACATTTTGGGAGCGTCCATTCACACTAAATAACTACCGCCAATAGTTTTAGTGACTAGGAAGGCTATATCTAGATGAAATGTACCCGCGTTTGCGTGAAAGAAGAAGAGTGGATTTTGTACCTCATTACACCCGACCGAGATTTTAACCATGCGACCACCGAAGAAGGTTTCTGTGTTTTATTAATTTTATTGAACAAATATTTAAACTTTGATTTAAATAAATTAAAAGTCTCCTTCCAATAAGCTACATTATTCTTATCCTTACAAATCCAATCGCCTTTAAAAGGACTGGAGGGGGTGGATAAGTTGTTGAAAAATAACAAAATAGCTTTCCAAGCACGTGTGTTGGGACTGCGGCATAACCTTCTGAAACAAAGTAGAGATGTTTGGTTGGTTAGGGCCTTAGGGGCCCCGAGAAATGGGGATTTGATGAAAATTGACTAGTTTGTCCAACCCCCCTCCTCCCTCTGACTACACTAATGGGGTTGGGATAAGGGAGGGAGAATGGGAAACTGTATATGAAAATTACCCTCATTTCATGAGGCCGTGACTCGAACCCTGACCTCTCCGTTACCGGCAAATCAAACTATTAGGTTACTTGGTTACTTATAACCCCGGCGAACCCTCATCGGTGGAAACGTAAATTACGATGTACGTCTCTTATGGTCTGGATTGCCGGTGACGAGTAGAACCCCAGTTCGAATCCCGGCCGGTTCTACTCAAATGGGATTTTAACAAAAAACACAATATATTAAAGTTACCACGAACATCTCAGTGCCCCCATGAAGTTGTGAATGGTGGCAGCAGAAACGTCTAAACCAGCCGGTGACGTAGCCCTTACCAATTAAGATGACGTAACACTTCCCGTCTACGGCGCGTAACCGATCACTCAATCCGCCAAGTCACGGCGAAAATAAAGTAGCAAATTATTATTTAGTTTTTCATTAATGACCGGATACGGTCAATTTTTTTACCCCCTCTCTTTCCCTCTCTCTTTCTTCAAGCGCATAAACTCGTTCGTTCGTAAAAAAACAAGCAGTAGGAGGAAGTGATTGCGACTTATGCCACTGCTATCCGGAGGAGATAAAGCGTGCCCCGCTGGTCGCAAACGGCCGTATGATGTGCAGGTGAAAGCAAGAACGGGCCAAACGCCCATCCGAGGACTGAGGTCAACTGGAGGATGTTACACAGGAAGGCCAAGTGTAAAGTGCCGTTACTTCGAGGTCTCACCCCTGGGGGGTGCTGATCTCCAAGTAGAAGGGGGGTGGGGCCCTCACTTGGGGGGGGGGGCAGTTCTTCTATAGTCCGTGGTCTCTCTCTCAACGTCCAATTCAGACAATAAGTGACTTGTNNNNTTTTGTTTGTTTGATAGGATTATTTATTTTGTAACAATACGCAGACATTTAACATGTATAAACATTGAATAACCTAGATAAAATAAACGAACTCCAGCCCCGAAGGGGCTCTCGAATGTTAACCGACACTGAGTTAAATAAACCATTAAACTTGAAAGAGCCTTGACGCCCTTGCGGGCTGATTATGGAAATGTTATTGTTTATGCCGACGGGAAAATTAACAAAAACCCGTCCTGTCGCCATTATATGGTCGACGGGGACCTTAAAATATACACTGATGTACCTGAAGTGAGAGAGAGGGACATAGTTGGAATACATCAAATTAATTTTTAGATCTACACAGCAAGCAAATCCCATCTCTTTGGTTTATCACCTTGTTAAAATTAACACACATACAATTTTACAGTGTTGTATTTTAAGTCCTTGCTTGAGATCCCAGCACACTGGAATCAGTTGCAAGACTAAGCTAATGTTTCGGACGATGTCCAATGCTCGGGAAACGGGTGTTGCCAAGGTCGAGAGCGCTGGAATACCGAGACTAAGGGCCAGTTTCATAGTCGGATTGAGTACGCCCCAAGTGTGACGCTATAAACGCGAAGACTAGGACCAGTTTCATATGCTACACTGGCCCATTACATTTGAGTTTGAGTTGGTATCTTCTTGTATTTGGTATAGACCCACACTTGAGGTGCACTAAGATCAACTATAGAACTGGCCCAAAGTGTTAAAAAAAAAGGTTCGAACCAGGGTCTCTTTGGCAGTTGGTTTGTCTGCAGATGAACGCTCTTGACCACAGTTGGAACTCTTAGGTCCATTGAAGTTGAGGTCATATGAGCTCATGTTTAGTGAAGTTAGAAGCGATAAAACTAGGTTATGTGAACTTGACATATTCACTGATGTATAGTGAAGTTAGGAGCCATATTACTCAGTGCGATGGAGCAGGCCTTCCAAGTACTCAAACTGGGCTTGATACCAGGAGCAAAGCGTGGGGCCATATCTCTTTTTAATAATATTGGGCCTCATTGGCGGCGAAACCTTATTTGTTTAGGGGGCAGCTAGCAAAAAAAAAAATTTTTTTTAGGGATCTAAAGACGCTCCCCTGTAAAGTGTGTAAAAAATATCTACATTGTCCTTCGTTTGGATTTTTTTAACTTGGACTATTATTTATTTGGCGTGGTCTTTTTCCATGAATATTATGAAATTTGGATGCCCCTCGAAACTATTTAGAGTGGTCTTTGACTAGAATTAGACGCCTATTATTGCAGATATTTGAAGTGGTCTTTCCCTGGATTTTTATTTTATTTTTGTGGCTTTAAAATCTATTTGGAGTGTACTTTCCTGGAAAATCTTCGAAAATTAAATGTTTCTTGAAACTATTTAGAGTGAACCTCTTCCAGCGAATTTTGAAACATTGAATACTCTCAGAAGCTATTTTGAATAATATTTCTCTGGCAATTTTGATGAGTGGGTAACTGAGAATGGAACCCTCACACATACCCCCCTCATTTACCTACACCAATTCTTTACTTTGTTTAGTATTATTTTTCAACTTTGTTGTCACTTTCACGAAAGAAAAGCAATGCACAAATATTAATCCGTAACTGAACACTGAAATATTACGCACATGATGAAGTCTTTGAATTGAACTTTTATTCACTGCCCGACATTCTTAGTGTGCCAAATTTAGTTTCGGTACAAAAATAATAGATTCCGTAAGGTTTCCGGAACACTTCTAAATGAAAGAAAAGACTGGACCGAACCAATGATATAATCGGTTCATATGTCAGTAAGTTCCTCCGGAGGAAATCCTATCTGGTGTCATGATGAAGTCTTTAAATTGAACTTTATTCACTGCCCGACATTCTTAGTGTGCCAAATTTAGTTTCAGTACAAAAATAATATATTCCGTAAGGTTTCGGAACACTTCTAAACGAAAGAAAAGACTGGACCGAACCAATTATATAATCGTTCACATGTCAGTAAGTTCCTCAGGAGGAAATCCTATCTGGTGGTCTGTTCTTTAGTATGGTTAGGCATTTTATCGCCTGTCATTCTTTTTTTTTGTAATTTTTTTTTTTCATCTTCTAGATTTTTCTTAACTTGTAAACCTGGATATCGGGCTGGGGACCCTTAGAAGTCCCGGGCCCGGTACCATGGTACTAATAGTCCCCCCTTGTGGTGGTCCTGCGATGGAGTATGTCTTACGAGGGGTAGTTCATATTAAGTATAGGTGTTGTGAACTTTGGTCTGATGAATTTAGATATTATCTAGTTGAGGTTGGTCCAAATTGGACGTCACCTCCCATAACTGTTTGGCTGAGAGGTGCCTCGCTGGAAGGTAGGTATTCTGGTGGAGCTATCGGTTCGAATCCTGGTGGGTTTGAGTGTCCAGAGTCTTAACGTGAGGATGGACTAAGGTGAAGATATGAGTGTGGTTGCACCTCTGTGGTTGAACAAAATTCTATCCCATTTTTAGTTTCTTTTGCCTTATTTGGAGGTGGTTTGTTGGCCAATGAAGGAAACGTGACCAAGCTAGTGAGGTAAGAACTTTCATTCATAAACTCTTGGACCCCGAGGAGACGTGGAAAGGGGGGGAAGGAAGCCCGACTGGTTGTCGCACCCTGAGGCACCCAAGTCCTGGCACCGGCCCGCAGCTTCCGGTGCCAATAAACTGACTTTTTGGTCGATGTTTTTTTTGTCCACTGATTAAACGGGAAGCGCTACCGTTTCTCCCTCCCTCTCCCCTTTTTTATTTTTTTATGGCCAGATGATTGGGGGCGTGGGGGCATAAGAAAAAATCAAGATAATAGTATGAAATCAGCGGAGATAATCGGTGAAGTGACTCCACCTGGACAAGGTTGAATGCAAATCTCGAAGCTGGCAGGAAATGTCTTTCGTCACTGGACTGATCTTTAGTGAGCTCATTCACTACTTTTAGCTCCTAACTTTCAGGCGTAAGGGGATCTCTTTTTATCACCGTTCTGATCTATAGTTGTGGTCTCATTCATTACCTTTAACTTCTCACTTTCAGGCGTAAGGACGTGTTATTTCTCAATACTCCAAGCTGTATTAGTTTAGTCTCATTCACTACCTTTAGCTGCTAGCTTTCAGCCGCAAGGGCATGTATCTCGTCACTGTTCTGAACTATAGTGGAAACCTTAGCTCCTAATTAGTTATTTCGGTTGGTTCACAGTTTCTTAATATGCTCGTTTTTGCACCAAAACTATTAGGGATTACTTTTAATTTAGAATTACTTCAGTTATAAGTTATGCAGGGGTAATGTTAGGAGTTGCAGGATCCACAAAAATTCAAGGAGATAGGCGTTAATAGACAGACATACTGCAGAAGTTCATACTGAATAACAGCATTTATAAATTATGTGGTCACGCAGATAAATACACCAGTATATTATTGTATAGTTTATATTAAACGGGGAGGTTTGGGTTCGAACTCCGTATGAGTATAGTGAGGTGTTTTTTCTCCAATGGTTTCCCACTTACACCCGCGTTTACGTGAAGAGAATTTCTTATAAATTCTACCTTCTTCAACCCTAACCCATTAGTGCAAATATGTTGATAGCCCAGCCCGGACACGTACCCTGACAAAGACGTCAGTCTCGTCCTGTCTTGTTATCTCGAAGAAAAAAAAAGCTGAGCCTTCAGACATTTTGCTATAAATGCTACGTACCACTTATTTCCCGTTCTAGACTATCCGCAACCCACTCTAATTCATCAACATTAGACGTGAAAAGGGAATACTTAGAAATTTTAACCACACCATGGACGGGATTTGAAGCTAATCCAACGTCTGGTGAACACCTCAGGCACTATGCAGTGAACTTACTGATAGTAGTAGCCTGATGGTTCTCTTGCCAGATATAAGCCACGCACGATGCTGATTCAATTTATATTTTAAGTGCCGCGTCTTTCTAGTCGTCTAAGCTATCGGTACATAGGCCTAAGTAAATTAAATAATTAGAGTAGGGATGAGGAAAGTAGAATTTCAAAAGAAATGTACTCGTATTTGTGGGAAAGGAGAGTGGCTATCCATGGGGTGAGAGGGGAGGGGGGGTATAGTCTCAATACACCCAGCAGGGACTCGAACTCCAACCTCCTCGTCTCCAGCCGCTTGCCGATGCGGGTTTGTGTGGCGTGGAAGTGTTACGATGAGGTCTACAGTTCGAACCCTGGGAGGAAGAGGTTCGCGCCCCGCAGGCGAGCGGAAGTGAAGGGCACAACATCCGGCGCGGCTATCGGGCCGTGGCGCGGGGATTGGTCACGCTCGGCACCGGGTCACTCTCCCCTCTCCTTCTTTCTCTCTGGGACATTTGTCAATGTCTCTATCTGTATTTTTACGCGGTTCATTTTGGCGCTATTTTATTTTATGCGCGTGTAAGCTTCCCCTTATTAGCAAATCTATGTCACCCTTTTATTTTCATCCGCACCAGTGGTCTAAGGTTTTAGGTTCGTCATGGGTTGGGGTTCTTGTTACAAAGAAGTTGAGGTTCGAATACCGGGTGGGTACATATTCGGGCTGGCTGTTTTGCCAGGGTGATTTTCCGCGCTACCTCCTCTGAAACGTACCTCCTCTCTCTACCCTCTTGTTTAAGCAGGAACTAAAGTGGTCGCCATATTCTAGGACAGCCCTTGTTGTTGTCGAGAAAGCTTTACTTGGTATGCGCGTGTAAGCTTCCCCTTATTAGCAAATCTATGTTACCCTTTTATTTTCATCCGCACCAGTGGTCTAAGGTTTTAGGTTCGTCATAGGTTGGGGTTCTTGTTACAAAGAAGTTGAGGTTCGAATACCGGGTGGGTACATATTCGGGCTGGCTGTTTTGCCATGGTGATTTTCCGCGCTACCTCCTCTGAAACTTACCTCCTCTCTCTACCCTCTTGATTAAGCAGGAACTAAAGTGGTCGCCATATTCTAGGACAGCCCTTGTTGTTGTCGAGAAAGCTTTACTTGGATTCTTATACTAGAGGGCCTATCACTCATCTGATCTTTGGGGTAATCGTAGTCGAACCCCGGTCTGATAATTTCAAGGTAGATTTAGCAGGTGAGACACAAGGGGTTTGGAGTTACATTAGGGACCGTAATTATACTAAGTAGGGGTTTTTGGGGGGGTTGGGGGCATCAGTAGTTTCTTAAGTTTTATTTCGAGGGCTATCTCACGTAAAGTTTTTTTATTAATGTTTATGGTGAGACAAATTCTAAGTATATATTTTGTTTTTTCAGAAAATCATGAAATGTTTTATTTTCATTAATTTCTTGACCTCACTTTAATTACTAGTTTTTACTGTTTTATAGAAATTATTAAAATGTAGAATTCATATTTTTCACAGAGATAGTTAATTGTACTACACAATACATCTGGCTTTATGTTTTAATATAAATAAAATTTAAAGTAATCAAACGATTAAAATAATCTGATTTAAAAAAGATATATGGAAGTTATAGGATTGAGGAAAATCTTACGATCCATTATGTGTGTTTGGGGGTGGAGGGGGGAGCAGGTCAAAAATCATGAAAAAAAGCCTTATGTTATTAATTTTAGGACGGCCCGTTACCCTCATAGACCAACACGCCAGTGTCGCGTGCGGGAATGCGCAGTATATCTTCCCTCAGGCGGTAGTATGCCCTACGTTTGTGTCGTTACATTGTGCACTACACTGAGTATCACCTATGAAGAGATTTGCAGGGCTTATGGAGGAATGCTTTACCTTCTTACATTGTGCACTACACTGAGTATCACCTCTGAAGAGATTTGCAGGGCTTATGGAGGAATGCTTTACCTTCGCTCTCTCTCTCTCTCTCTCTCTCGCTTAACTGTTGCCATCTCTACTCTCTCTCAGTTATGTTGGAAGGTGATATTCTGGGGTAAGGAGCTACTTTCAACCTCGACTAACCAACGTTGTAAAATTGATCTTATATTTATTTGATAGAAGATTGACCACAATAAAACAATATAATTACAGCGCTGTCCCCGAATAGTATCCATACAGTTACCTCAGAGATGATAGTCGGTGTACATCTTATTCGCTACCTAGAACCGCTGCTAATGTCCCGACGGCCTCCTCTCCTCACTGCTGGGTAATTACACTGGTGAAGGTAATATGAAGTCTGGTCTTACGAGTTGACCAAATTGCGGGTTGAACGGGGAATTGGCTGACCTTCGAATCTCTATTATATAATCGGCCCTTAGCTCAGTGGCTGGACTGGGACTGATTCCCAGATGTAAACACACGCTTAATAAATCCCCCTAACCTGCCGAGACTGTCTTCCAGGGGTTTAAGCATTCCTAATTAGCCCCATTAGCTCACCAGAACTGGCTTAAAGTGTCTCAAACACCCTTCATTCAGTCCACT
>CABFOV010003253.1:2774-61779 GCA_902141375.1 Timema poppense | reverse complement strand
GTGGATTGGTGGTGATAGTAATTTCACAACAGATGGCAAAATATTTATTTTCAGGCATGTTCAAAGAGGTAAGTTACCTTTTCAAAAGGGAAAAGAAAATTATTAATTTTGAAAGTCAAGGTTTTTATTAAATAATTTGGCTACAGTTTAAAATCAGACCATGATTATTTGCTATCGTTCAAACTAGGTTTCATTACTTACTGAAGGATTTCAACAACAAAGTGGAAATATTTATTAAAGCGTAACATATCTATCTTACAAAAAAAAAAAATCTTAGTTCTCTTGTTAGGTGATGCTTTGTTAATTTGTAGAATTCACATATATTATTGGATGAAAATTTCCACATATAATATTTAGGTAAAATGCGAGATGAAGTATCACCTAGAACAACACCAAAATACTACAATACATATGAAGAATTGCAGAAAGAAAACAGGATCAAAACAATTGTTTCCTAAAGTTAATGATCCAGATAAAACCCAAGAGCAATTTTTTACTGACTTATGCTCTGCGATGGTATCTGCAAGTATTCCTTGGAAGAAGCTGGAGAATCCAGATTCCAATGCTTTTCTCAACAAATATGCCAACATGAAGATACCAACGAGATGAATCAACTCATAGGAAACACTTCTTGCATTCAACTTATTTATCCGTAAGTTTTTACAATAGCAGTTTTTCTTTCTGATATTAAAAATATTAACTAAATTGTATTGATTTAAACTATTTACAATAAATATTCTTTTTAATTAGTTAAAGTCAGTAGAGAAGATCCGAGAAGATATCGGGGAATCATACTTCTGGGCTGCTGTTGATGAAACCACTGGCACATGTAAAAAGCAATTTTGGAAATTTTCCTGGAGCAATCACAGTTTTAGAGGCGAGGGATTTGCCTCTTCTGTGAAGATATTGCAGGGAATATAAAAAAAACCTGAATCAGGCTTCTGGCTCAGTTGGCACAGCCATCATCGACAAATTTATCAGAGTATTGCAGTGAGACCCTGGGTGGAAAATGATGGCAAGTATTACGGACATCTTGGAAGGACAAACTACATCACTCCTAGAAGTCAAGCTTATATCTCAGCTGAGATAGCTTGGCTAAAGTTTTGCCTGATGACTTCATGTGTGAGAGGTTTCTCACACTATAAAAAAACATTTTATCAGAAAACAGAACAAAATTTACACCTGAAAATCTTGAGAAGTATTTGATAATTAACTCTAATAGTAATTAATTTGTGTTTATGGAAAGTGTATGCTGTATTTTAAGAATGCATAATAAAAATTTTGAGTGTTTTGGTGCCTTTTTTTGCATTACTATACCTATTTGTGTGCCTACTTTTTCTTTTTAATGCCTATTTACTGCCTTTTTTTATTTTATAATGTCTATTCATGTGCCTATTTTTGAAATTTTTAGTGCCTATTTGCCTGACTTTTTTAATAATTTTAGTGCCTATAAATCCGCCCCCTAGTTTTGAGTGAACCATGGTATCAGGGATCCTTGAGAGCGTTTGTAAGTAGGGTCAGATAATCTGTAGAAAGGGAATTATGTAGGAGGGAAAAGACATTTACTTATAATTAGGAGCACGTCATACATACCATTGTACTATTTATAGGAGAAGTGTGGAGATATAACATAATTGGCAACTAGAATTAAAATAGTAAATAATGTGTTTGTGCATTAATTTCAAATTCAAGAAATAATAAACAATAGTTGTGGTATTGCTTAAATATATAAGTTCTGTGTGGTTGTGTCATTGTATGAAACAATTCAGGGTAATACATCATGTAAATGCAAAGTGAAATAATTTATTTTAATCAAATGTGTTTATTGGAACGTTAAGAGTGTTTAAAATATGCAGACTATTTTCAGAGCTACATTTAAAGACTGGAATTATTTTCCAATAAAGTGAAAGAGGAAGACCGGATGGATGTCTTGTTAGCTTTGTCTATGCTGCAAGTGTAGAGCACCTTAAAGAAAATTTGATCCCCAACAAAGCCTATGAAAATAAATATTAATTATTAGTGGAGATGTTAAAACAACAATTTCAACCAAATTGTAATGTACATACCGAAAGGTTTAGTTTCAATAACCATTATTAGAAAAAAAGTGAGTCTGTTGCTGACTATTCTATAAAATTGAATAAATTACTGGTTACTTGTTGAGATCTTTTTAGATGAAAATTTAACCTTTTCAAAGTCTAAGGATATAGTTATATTAATTGCAGATAATACAATTATTAATGCTGAATAAATGCATCCTAGGACTACTTCCGAAATTCACTTTGTAAAACAAAGACAAAGTAAATCTATAATGAAGAGGGACTCAAAACCAGTGTTCAGCAGAAATAAAATTCCATGTTTATTATTTTCAAGCTATCATTTAGCCCCAAATTTTCAAAATATAACATACAAATGCAAGAAATTTTATTTAGAAGAACATTTAGCTAGGGCATTTAAACATCAACATTTCAAACAAAAAACAATGGAACACTAAGTAGAAGACGGGAACTATGAAACACATGATATGGATGAATAATTGAGGGGCATTACAAACTACTTGGTACAAAAAGGAAAGAAGATTATTGCGGTGCAGCCCTGGCATCATAATTTATATTTAAACCTTTGAAAAATATATGCTAAAACCAGAAGTTTATCAACCAATACAAGAGCAAGAAGACTAAATTAATTTATGTTTTTTTAGCAAAGGGAATGAGGGGAATTATAACTAGAAAATAAAATTGATAGAGCATCTTTTAGATCCAATATTTTATAATGTCTAGCAGTGGCGTCTATTGAGCTAAAATGTGCCCAGGACACATACAGATAATATATTGCTATGGTTTTCATGTGGCCAAAGGCATACGTCTCAGAAGAGACTAAATTGAGAGAGAGAAAAGAGGTGTTTGAGGACCAAATCACAGCCTGACATACCAAAGAGGGGAGGCACATGTTATTTTTCAGTGTGATTTCCCCATCCTCTTCTCACGTTATAACTGGTATCTTTGTCCCTTAGATTAGGCTATTAAATACCTTGGTGTTCATAAAATAAATATGATGTACTATTAAAAAAATTTAGCCCCGCATTTTACTATCCATTCGGGCTATATGCAATATACTAATAGAAATTTACTAATAAAAAATTAGAGGCTGACATTTTGTATCATGCATCTAGTTGTGTCCTAATTTTCACTTTTAAAACCAAAATTTTACATAATTCCTAATAAAATTGAAATTTGGTCAAGGTATTTTTTATTTTAATGTGTCGATCTCTAACACCATGCCAAATACAAGCTTCATAACTGTCAAACAATGAGTAATTGAAAATAAATAGTGATTTATCTCACTAGTAGATTAGACTGTATAAAATAGCTAGACTGTTTTTTGTATGTTTGTCTAATATAAATAATTTGTTTTTATGATTCTAATTTTAGAATTCAATATTTATTGGGCATTTGAATTAAATTGGTTTTCCAAAAAGTTTGTAAATTTTATAATATCATTTTAAGTATCTAAATATACAAACAAGAATGGTAATATATAAAAAAAATGAACTCGTATTAAAAATTAATCAAACCATAACTTAACACTTAGTTCAAAGCCAATTTCAGAAGTTACCAAACAAATCTGGTTACAGTTGAAACATTTCTCAAACGAGAACAAAACACATGTTGGAATGTTTGTTTTTCTAAGTCTATCTTCTTAACCCCAAAACCCTTGTAGCCATGTAACCATAGGAAACTAACCTCCATTAGGGTATCACCCAAACATGTCAAGTAAGAATCCATCACCCCCAAAGTGTGGATACACCTCCACTTACTAACCGCTATTGCTTGATATGCAACAGAATAAAGTTAGCTCCGAAAGCGAAGCAAAAAGCCATAGAATTTGTCTTCCAATAAAATGACACACCAGAAAGATCAGCCAAGGTCATAGCCCTATCACTAAACAAAAGTGACAAGCCCCAGACCTTGTTAAGCTAAGCAACGCAAGAGCAAGGGGGAATTCTTTACATTTCTTAAAACTGTATTGACATTTTACTTAGTTTTTTATTGATCACTAAAGAGATTTAGAAGTATCTTAATAATAATTTCCCATTATCATGTGAGGCTAATTAATGAGAGACCTTGTATGATGAATTATTATTTTGATTTGGTTACTGTAGGCTGTTTTTTATGTTATAAAGTGGTAAGACATGGTGATTTAAAAATGTTGGAAATATTTTAATTTTATTAAATTAAATTTATTTAATTAGCAAGTACCGTTTTTTGAAATAATAATTAACCTTTGTATTCACTATTTTGGTAATTTCTATTCAACTCAACAGGTCACTTGCATGTTTAAACTAAGAGAATAGGGATGTGAAAGGTAAAATTTAGAGGAAATTTATCTGGATTTGTGTGGAGGAAGAATGGGAAACCCTTTGGGAAAAACCACTCTCAATGATCCCAACAATGATTAAGATTAAAATCTTGATCTCACTGTCACAGGCAATTCAGTCTATTTCGATAACCATACCTTAAACCATATTTACTTTAGTTTATTACTTTTCCCTGATTTAAATAATAAATTATAATTAAATGCGATATTTATTTTTGGTTTTGATCTTATGGTAGTTTTTTCTGTAATTTCATGAAAGTTTATGTTAGGCTAGACATATTTTTGATGGTAGAAATGTAATTCGTGTTAAAAATAAACAGTAATGTAGTTATTTAATTTAAAAAGTATATCTATGGTAATAATTGCATATTTTAAGTTTACATTAGCACCATTTAGTCTATTACTCTTTTAGACCATAATTGGATATTTTGAGGTAATATTTGCACCATTCAGATAGTTTCTAGTTCAAGATAATTAATTCAAGCTAAAATAATTTCAATCTTTCTTACTCTACAATTTTATTTTTCAAAATTCGTTGACTTATTAAATTATTGTCATCACTTAACATAATTAATCTATGCTGTCAAGACTCATAGCATTTAAATATTGTGAAACATAAAATGATGGTCATTTAACACCAATGCACTTAAGGATTTATGTGGTTGAATCCTAACCATAGGATTCTAATAGAGATTTTTCAAGCAGAAAAAGAATGATTAGAGTCCACTAGAGTCAAGAGGCCCAAGAAACTTAAAATCAAAGTGTACAAGTGTCTAAGAGAAAAAAAATGCAAGATGGAATTCAAATCTGATAAAAATTACTGTCAGACAGTGACTACGACAATATTACTCTAGTTTTGCTTCACAAAATTAGAATTTGATTACATTACCTTATCCATTGCAAGGGCAAACCCTGTAGAACTAATTAAAGAGACAATCCAAAAAGCTATTGAACTTGAGTCATGTACAAACACTTGTATAAAATATAGTAGACTCATAATGTTCACAGCAAAATTGCCCAAAATACCAGCTGTCTGAAAGAAAAAGAAAACAAATTTATTTTAAATCAATTTAAACTGCATAGGTAATTTACCATATCATTTCGAGCATATACAATTCCAGTCTATTATATTGACCTTATCGGTTTTCTTTTAACGTGAATTCTTTCAAATTAATAATTTCCAACTAACTTTCAAAATAATTTTAATGCACATTGTGTAAACCAATTTAATTTATATTGAAATTACAAGAGTATATATCCAGCCATCAGTGCAAAAACCTTGAGTTTTGGCACAATAATACGAGGAAAATTTTTTTCAAAGTTTGTCATTAGATAAAACGCTCATCCACTATCAATTTAGTATATATTTCTTTAAAGTTTGGACATATCCCTACAACAGTACAAGACTGTGATAGCTAATAAAGCATGTTGAGTAAGTGACACATAAAAATATCCAAAATTTTACTCTTTCCATTTGTATACTACGCTATAAACTATTTATACAAGCTAAAAACAAAACAAACAAATTTCTCTAGATTATCTTCATTACAAAAAATAACAAAACTAACCAGATCATCTTCTACTTATAGTTATTATTTTCAAACTGCTTTCCCAGTTGTCTCAGAACCTATTTTTAGATGCCATAGTCTTGCACTATGGCAATTATGTGTTATCTTAAATATGAAGTGTAAGAACAAAAATCTAAGCAATTAATTTGACTGCCCTTGGGTGTGAAAACTTGGCTGAAACATAGTAATTAACTCAAAAATTATAAGGGATAACAAACAAACATAATTCAACAAACAGAATGTCATAATTAATAAGATTTGGAGAGAGAAAAAATGATTATACAGGGTGATTCGTAATTGTATACAATAAAGTGGTGCAATGTAATCTACACTGAAAAATAAACTAAACGTTCCAATACAAAATATTGCCAGGACCGCTTCGTTATCAAGACATGGCAAAATTTTGGGGTAGCATTGTGCACATGTCATTCATAGTGCCCGAGACATGGAACACCACACTTAGCTACTTGCTGTGATTGAAAGTGGCCAGTAAGATGGGGTACCAATACACAAATGAGGAACTGACTGATATGATTGTAATTTATGGTGAGGAACAACAGAATTCTGCTGACGCCACTTATACATATGCTGCACGTTTTCCTGTCAGACAACACACAAATTCAAGTACGTCTGTGGCAATGAATCGTCACCTGAAGGAAATCGGTTACTTTGCACCTGGGATGGTCAAAGTTTGTTGGCCGCAATGTCGCATGATTGATGTGGTGATAGTGACAATTCTGCATTCTGTGCAGCGCTTACCAGATACAAGTACATGGCAATTAGCTGTCACAGACCTCCATGTGGATAACAGTACATGACCAATTACTTGACCCCTTCAATTTGAAACCTGTGCAGGAGTTGAGCCCAGATCTCAATTTCGAACACTGTAGGACATTCTGCAAGTGGCTGCTACACCACCACGCGACAGATTAACAATTTTTCAGCAGAGTACTGGCAATGGACGAAGCAACATTTACCAGAAATGGCATTGTTGATCTCTGCAACCAGCACATTTGAGCCGACACAAATCCAAATGCCGTCCTAGAGGTCTATTCGCAATATCAATTCTCCATCAATGTTTGGGAGAGAGTTGTGGGTGATATTCTGCTTGGACCATATAAAATTCTGGCATGACTATGAGACGAAAACTACTTACACACAAGAATATCTTCTTGACCAGAAATAATCTCAGGTTATCCTCTTGAAGATGGCTCCACTTGTAGCTCTCCAGTAGTAACTTCATCTGGATTGAACCAATGAGCTCAGTAACTGGAGAGGGTTTTAAACAAATGGCATCCCTGTTTATGGACATGTTTTCATCAAAAATTATATCATTCCTTCATATGATTATTTTTTCCCTGTGTACATTGTAGCCTGTACTCACTTGGCCAGTAAATATCAAAAGAGCATTTTTTCGAGTGGCTGCCGAGTTTAGTTTTAATAACTCGATGAGGTAAACAAAGATTCGTTAGGCAGTCAGAAACCTTCAGTTTGATCATATCAGGATTTAACTATACTACAGTTCTGATAGAACCTGGTTTTCAAAAGCTTAAGTATGTGATCTGTTTATATCAGATAGACCATAGTCATAACCGCCTCTGTTCAGAGTGACTTATTGTGAGAAGAATAAAGGAGTAAACAGGATGTTTTATCCATGATACTACATCCCATTCTTTCATAGATGCCGGTTTGATGACTGGTATGCCTGATCGTAGACTCTGGCTGGATGCCCCACTTTTTAAAATAATCAAGAATTTCCTACAAGACAAATTCAACACCATTATCTGGCCTAAAGATAATTATATAGGTTAAAGTGAGCTGTTTCCATATCTTCAAATTTCTTAAAGCATAAAAATATTTCAAACTTAGCCCTTAGAGTGCAAACGACTGTAAAGTATTGTCATCAATTAGAATAAGTAGATAGCTTTTTTGACCATAAAATACAGACTTAATTAGCCCTACAAAATCACTGTGTATGATCTCCAAAGGGTGCTTAGCTCTAATGCATGGCTTTGTGTGAGGGAGGCATGTTTGTTTAGCCTGTATGCAAGAGTGAGTCACATAAATTGGGGATAGATCTTGGATTAACCTGGATTCCATCTACAATTTTACTTAAGTGAACTAAACGAGTTTTCCTTACTTGACCACGCCTCTTGCACCATAAATAAGATAACGATACACCGGAACTAACAACTCAAGCACATGCTTTTTAACGAGGGGAGAGACACATTGTATAGAGTTTATCAGACTGAGTGGCAACAGCCACAAGATATTGCCTTTACTAAACACAGCTTTAAACCCATTAGCGTTAATTTTGCTGAAGGGAAATTAAATTGAAATCCAGTGATGATGCGTACATTGAAAGGTTTGATTAAAGTTCTCATTACCCTCATGATTCTTATGTGCATGGTATCTCCACTTTCTTCAGCACACAACATCGATCCTGATTTGAAATCTTTTACATTGATATATTTTGATAGGTATTACTTATTTGAGACCAAATTGATATTTCTATCACTGATCGTATGATCAGTGGTGCCAGAGTTGAGCAACTACACAGATTCATCATAACTAGCTTCCGACAATGAGACAATCAAACTAAATTCGTCATCACAAGCTTCAGCTACATTTGCTTTATGTGTTGAACTCTTCTGCTTCTTCTTGCTTTTCAATTTAGGACAGTCCGAACGAAGGTGAGAGAATTTATGACATTAAAGACAATTATTAACTTGCTTTTCAATGCTTTGTTTACAATTCACACAACATTTTGATTGCAATGGTTTTGATTTTGTAACCTTCCATTAACTAACACTAGAGAATGATTGGCTGCATCCATAAATACCTTCTGCTTTGTGTTTACTCTGCTCATCAAGTAAGCGCGTTTTTACTAATGCCAAGTTTAGTTAATAGCAGATAGTGTTTCAATGGCAGTGAGAATAGCTTGATATTCTGATGGCACCATCAAGAGAAGATGACAGACAACATCCAATCTTTCGAGGCTAACTCACAACAGTTTCAATCCTAAATCGTGCAATCAAACATAATAAAATGCACTTCAAGGTTCTCTAAAGAGGGATCGAATTTGAATATCAACAAGGTTTGGCATAATAAGAGCTTACTAGCAATGCCTTTGTGATCGTAAGTATTAAGAAAAACTTGGCATATATCATAAGCTGTATTTGTATTCCTCATATAATCCAAGTGGCGGTCCGAGATTCATTGTCTAATCCACAACTTACTTTTGTATTAAGGTTTCTGAGTCTTGTCCAGCTCTTTCTCTTTTTTCGCCATGATTTCAGAAGTATCATTAGACGTGATTTTCACCAAGTTTCTTTAGTTACCAAAGCCATCAAATCGAGTTCATCTAGAAGAGTTTCTACCCGAAACCTGCAGTTGTTGAAATTAGTGGTATTGAAAATAAGAACTCTATAGATTTTAATCTTCTTCTAAAACAATAGTGGGGATAGCGATCAGCAACGGCGTCACAAACAAGAAGCAACTAAGTAGAGTTCCCACATACTACTGCACCCCCTTGACTAGTGACTTCACCAGTCTTAAAAACCACAAATCACCAAATACTTGGGCCGATAAACTGTCAGAGTATTCAGGTTTATTCATAAATGGTTTAAACAAAACTAATAAGCTGAAATAATTAAATACGTTACAACAAGTTCATCAAAATAATGGAGAATAAAGCTAAAAAAACTAACAAAGGAAGTACACTTTAAAGAGTGGTATCAGCTCAAAAACACTGCATTCCCGTATTATAATGTAAAATTTCCTATTTTAACATAAACTTCAAAAGCCATTACAATATTAAAATTAATATAATGTCACTAACAATATTAATAAGCTAAAGGATTGAGATAATTTGAGAGTATTCTTTTTCTCCAAATTTAGTTGGAATGTTTGAATACGTATTTTATTTTCTCACTTTTGAAGAATTGTATTGTGCTTGAATTATCAGCAACTGGAATATTATGAATGTAGTGGAATATAACCACCCATATATTGCTTTATAAGTCAAAAGGTTTGAGAGTTAATGAAAATCGCTTGTAATAGTATTTTGGTCTGGTTCTGCTTTAATAAGAAATAACTAAGGGAAGAATAAAAAGTTTAAGAAAGAATCAACGCACAGAATAAAAAATTCATATGAAAATATATAAAAATATGTAATATATATTTATAATCCTTATATATTTATTTCTTACTACACAAGTAAAAGTTCCATAAAAAGCTTCCTAACATTTGCACAATGGACTCCCCATTAGATTTGAGCATAAGCTTCAAATTTTTTAACGTGCTAGGCAACATGGAATCTTTAGCCCTAGCAGCACTGTTTAAATAGTTCAATGTAAATATTGTTATGTAGAGTAAAATTCTGTTATGAAAAAAAGTATCTGATAGTTTTAAGAGTTATTACTTATTAGAATCATTTTTATATATTCAGACATAGCGTCATGTGATCTACATCTATTACATTTGATAGAGTACCAATATCTTCAAAATAATACTAAGAGTTTGGTAAAATGTTTCCATTGTTGATCGCAAAAAATATATTTTTGTATTTTTTTAAACTTTTTTCCTATCATAATCATACTATATCAAAATCATTCTGGAAAAAAATACAATTTTCATACTGCTATAACAATAATTATGTTGGCTTTGTTAAAGTCTAGAACTGATAGCAACTAAAACTTACTCGAGCTTTATCAAAGAAAGGTGTAAGCATGAAGCCAAACATTATAATCGATAAGCTGTACAACAGAATGAGAAGAAAAATTAGTAGAAAGTTAGTATGCTGGAATACTCGAAGAGTGAAGAGAAGAATGACGCTCACAACAGTGAGAAATAGCACAAATGCACCGTAGATGATGAACCAAGACAGCCTGAAACATCAGAAAAAAAAATCAATGGAAACAATCTGCTCTTGTAGTTCTAAATCTAGAACTGTTCAATTCAAATTAGGAAATCATATTTTCTTTAAAAGTATAAAGCTTTATCCTTTAGTTAATGAACTACAGGTACTTCAATGAATTTTAAATATAATTATGTCGAATAGAATTATTTTTTGAAATAGTATATTCTTGGCTACATTAAAAATTAGAGGTGTTATTGAAAATAAAGAATGTAAAAAAACAACATGACTCAAAGAAAATTTAGATTTTAAATTATAATGCTAATTTGCATATTCCATCAAATTAAGTATGTAATGAAATGTATAACAACATATAAAGAGGTAAAATAAAAATAAATCTACATTCCATTTTCTCTGAAAGTAAGCAAAGTAAGCTTGCTGCCTTTCAGGGTAAATGAAGTAAACAACAAAGAATGGTC
The DNA here is from genome assembly GCA_902141375.1 of Timema poppense. Classification (NCBI taxonomy): domain Eukaryota; kingdom Metazoa; phylum Arthropoda; class Insecta; order Phasmatodea; family Timematidae; genus Timema; species Timema poppense. Next base: position 50,500 of record CABFOV010003253.1, on the reverse strand, counting down.
ATATAACAATGACTAGCATTTGTGCAGTAGTTTGCAATTCTAACGCTCTTCCAGGAAACTGAAGTTAAATCCTGACCAAATACATTAATTTGAATTTTCCATTTTCTTACCACACAAATTATAATACATTTTTTTTAATAACAATTTAAATATCATACCCTTGTATAAAATTATGTCATCTGAGATTAAATCTAAGTAACATTTTTCTTTTAAAGATTGAAAGAATTTGATACATAAGCTTACATTTAAAACAAAAAGTGGACACAATAAGGATTTCACAGTACCTATTTTCATATTTTCATATAAAATAAAAATAGAAGATTACAGCTTCTGCATTTTAAATTTATTATGCTCTACTTAATGACCTTAGAGAATGGATGAGGAAAGGACTATTTGATTTGTTTATTTGATTTAAATATTTGTGTTTGTACAGATACTTAATAAACAAAGGTTATCAGCACTATTATTATTTGAAAACTATTTATGAATCTGTAAGGGCCGATCAGAGGATTCAAGATGCCTGGAGCAATGGAATTTTGAGGGCTTCCTTCCATAGTAAATAATTAGACTAATTTCTATGCTTTATTAATTATTTTAATTAGCATATTTTATAAGTATTCTATTTTTTTTTTATCTAGTCCATCAAAATTTATCGAGCTACATTATTCTTACAATTACAATCCAAACCAACTTTAAAAAGCGCTGTAGTCAAAACTTAAAAATATATATATATTTTACATACTTGTGTTGTGATTGCGGTTAAACTTGCTGAAAAGAGAAATGTTTGGGTGGTTTGGACACCCAAGAAGTAAAGGCCTGGGGAAAACTCCCACTCCCCCCTCTACTGTCTCCCTACACTATCCAATCCTCTGGGTATCCTTGTGCATTATTATGCATGGATTAGTTTGACATGATAAGATTACCTTTTTAGAATATATAAACATTTATTATAGCTAAGTTTATACAGCAAAATTTACACAACGTTGTGTATGGATGAACCCAACTAACTCATGGAGACGATAGCTTAAAAATACTTGCAGTGTTCCTGGTAAAAACACAATTACTGGTTATGATAAATAGTTGCCTAGCTTGATAATGTCTAAGTGAGACTGAAAACTACATTAATATGGTACCCCAAGATGAGAAACAAATTGATTAGCGAACATTTCAATTCAATACTATAGTTTACTCATTTACCTCATATTAAAATTATTCTACACTTTCAATTTGGAGCAGAGAAGAGACCAAAGCCATATAAATAATTAAATTAGTATTGGATAGTTTTAAAGTAAAACTTGCAAATAATCTGTGTGTGGGAGCTCAGTCACAAGATTAAGGAATGTGAGATGTGATGACACCTTTGTGTGTGTGTGTGTGTGTGTGTGTGTGTGTGTGAGTGAGAGAGAGAGAGAGGGAGAGAGAGAGAGGGATGGAGAGAGAGAGAGAGAGAGAGAAAGAGAGAGATAGCATAACTTTTGTCTAGACTGAATATATCTTTTTAAATAAATACTAACAATATTTTTACTCTATTATATCTGTATTTAGCCCTAGTTTTTCTGTAATTTATGTATGATTTTATGCGCAATATTTGTTCAGCTTCTACTTTATTTGTGGTTTTTGGTTGAATATAAGAAAAGATGGTGGCCTTAACTTTGTCATTTAAGTTGATAATTTTTATCGTCATTATCATAATCAACACCCCACACCCCCAACACATATATTGACTATGCACCTGGTGATTACTTGGATCTTTACAATGATCTGACCACTGCTGATTGGTCTTGTATTTATTCTACTGGTGTTAGCTTGGCCACAAATAATTTTACCAAATTAATCCAAAGCAAGATCCAAACAAATTTTCCTTAATTTACTCCTTCAAACTTCGAAATTGGTTTTCTTCTAATCTTAAATACTATATTACAGGAAAAAAATTATTTTCTCAATAAGTTTGAAAAAAAATATTTTCTCAAAAAGTTGAACAAAAAAAGTGAATTCTATTCACATTTTTCACACTTACATAAATTATTTAAAACATCTTGAACTATATATATATATATATATATATAATTCTAAATGGTTCAATATATATATATATATATATATATAATTCTAAATGGTTCAATATATATATTGAACAATTTAGAATTTAGATTAACTCAATAGAAAATAGTAACAAAAGCAAACCCAAGGATTTTTGGAAACTTGTTAAAAATAGTCTTAATCTTGTGAATAAGTATGCCCGTCAAACCTAGAAATTAATGACAAGTTTAAAATGTATCCTTTATTAATTGCAAATAAGTTTAGGACCTACTTTCATTCCTTGTATAGTTCAGCCTTACCTGTTTTGTCTTGCCCATTATTGAAACTAATGTGTCCTTGTATCCATGCCACATTACACCTGTGGATGTTGCTATTGTTATTAAAAAGTTAAGTTCATATAGATGCACCAGTACAGATGGAATTCCAAGCTTTATTGTTAAAGGCTGTGACAAACATTCTCAGTTCCATGCTGGCCCATATCTTTAACATTAAACTTTCAAACGAAACTTTTACACTAATATGGAAAAAAATCTGTTGCCATACCTATTTATAAAAAGGGGCCAAAACAAATGTTTGTACAAAACCTATTTCTTTCTTAAATACTTTCTCTTAAGTATTCGAGAAAATAATACATGAGCATCATTTTCATTACCGAAAGAATAAACTCTCAGAAAATCAACATTGCTTTATACAAAATGAATATGCTGTCCCAAATTTAGTAGAATTACTGGGACATGTTGTGCCTCAAACCTCTACTCAAGACCAGGTTAATGGTATTTATTTTTACCAAAGTAGGGCTTTTGGCTTTTGTCAGCATATTATTATTTTCTCAAATTTTTAAATTTTGACCTATCTCACTCATTTGTAAATTGGTTTAGCAGCTATTTGCACAATATATCATTTGCTATTAAAATATATTTGCCCCTCCAACATATTTTTAGCCCCTTGTGGGTTCTAATTTAGGTCCTCTTCTCTCTAATGTGTTTATTGATGAAATTGGTAAATAATTAAACTTGTCAAGATATTTAGTTATATAGTAGTAGTTATATAGTTATTTTTGAGGATGATGTAAAACAATTTAAAATTATCAAATCGATTGTAGATTATATAGATTTACCAAAAAACATAAATGTTTAAAAATGAGGTTGCCCAATGGCTAAATAATTTTACAATAATAGAAATTGATGAAGCTAAAGAAAAAAGGAAAACTAAACTAATAAGAGTAAATTTGATGAAGAAAGCCCACCTAGGGAAAGAGGAGAAATGTGGGAAGATTCAAATGCACAAAGGTGACATCGTCTTCCTTTCTTCTCTCTTCTATAGTAGAAGAAATCACACACATTTTAACACAAATAGAATAATATTTCGGCATTGTTTCCTTTATCAAACACAAAGAGAGAAGAGAGAGTACACATGACATAAACACTGGATTGCTCCATTTTGAATTTGAATAAAATATTTAACCGTTTTTAACATGACTATTAAACAAGTTATTATATAGATTTAATACACAGTAATGATGAATATTTGAAATGAGGATGACAATATAGATTTTACATACCAGAAAACTGAATCACGAAGTCCCATTATCTTCATTCCTTCTTTAATTTTCTTTTCTTTCTCCCCAACAATAAGAATAAGAAGATAGGTGATAAACTGTGATAGTGCCATAACCATGTAAAGAGGAATGACAACTCTAAAAGCCACCATCCAATCTGAAATACATTAAAACTAGACTGCAATGAGAAAATATCAGTTTGACACTATCAAATTGGAGTAGAGGTAAAAATGTAAAGTGTTATGATATTAGTATATAATAAAGCATTAATTTGTGTCAATTATTAGTGCATTAGTATCCAAATAAAATAAACTTGATTAAATATACTAATGAAGGCATTTTCAAAATGAAGATTAAAAAATAGTTTTTTTCAAAAAAAATATGAGATAAACAAGAAGCAAATATTATCATAATAGTATTATTCACCGTAATGTAGCTTATTATTGCCATGTAGCACTTTTATTTTATAGGAATAATTTAAATTTTGGCAGATTTACAAATATTTTAGTGGTCCATCCATGGACAACTGCAAAATACTGTTAAGAACACTTTCATAATAAACAAACCTAATATAATGTTTTGTAAATTTGATCTTGATTTTGATGGCATAAAAATATATATCAAGAGCAGCCAAAAGTAACGTTAAAATATAAAAGGCAGTTAAGAGTCAGAGTGCTGGTGTTTTGGGAAATAATAATGCTCATTAATTAAAAGCTTTGTTCATTTGTTGTTGTATGACTGAATGAGCCATATTTTATTTTGGTCAAACAACATGGCCATCATAATTTCTGAGAATGGAATCAAGGAGTTTGTAGGCCTATAGAGTAAAAAAAACCTGTAAATTCCAGTGAATCCTGTATGAATAGATTAAGAGCCCTCAAGTACTGAAAGAAACAAGTTTATCAGTCAACTCTCGATTCTACGACCTTTCACGGTTCCCTGGAAAAGGGTTGTTATTTCGAAGGGGTCGTTATTGGAATTTTAACAGATTTTGTTCCATCCCTGACCTTCATACGAAAAAATTGCATTTTTTAGACAATACGTGAAAAAGTAAATAAAATAAAACCTACCTATTTCTTGAAGAAGGTACTCCTTTCACTCATTTCGTCAAAATTATAAGTTCGTATCAAATAAAAAAAATAGCGTGGGTCATCAAAAATAGTTCACAAAATCCAACCAAAAACGTAACCAAATCGAGAATTGAAATAACAATGGCAAAATCAAGCCTGGCGTGTGATGTAGCGGCAGTCGCGCGCGGGGAAACATTGTCTTGCTTGTGGGAGGGGGTGGACAGAGTCAAGTGATATTGGCTGGCATTGATGAGGTGGTGTCTTTTTTTATACCTGACCCACCCCAGTTACTAGTAATACAGCGTTCACAAAGATAATTGCAACGCAGCGACCTAAATAAATGCAACAAAGACATTTTACAGCCGATTTCCTTAAACTTTTCAACCTTTTTTCCCACATTTTTCACGGTTCCTCAAAAAAGGGTCGTTACTTCGAGAGGGACGCTATTCCCGGGGTCGTAAAATCGAGAGTTGACTGTACAAAGTTGAGCGTTGGCCCATGTTTTTCAAAGCTCATAAACTTAAATGATCATATATAATAGGCCTAATAGTTTAGTAGTAATATTTTTTAAGAACCTCTGTTAACATATTTTATGTAAACAACTATTATTTGCTAGGAAGTTTATTTTACATTTTTTGTTGTTGTTTAGCAAAATGTAATTTATAAAGGTAGAACATATTAGATAATAAAAAATTGAGAAGAAAATGAGTGAAAATTCATACTTAGAAACAAAAAGAACACCAAATAGCTAACAAAAACGTAAAAAATTATATATCATGAAACAATATGTAAACTTTGTTTACCCTGAAAGAGAGCAAGAATACCTTGCATACTTTCACTATGGCATAGCTTATAAAATAGTGCCTTAGTGTAATCCATCAAGGAAATACTACTATACCTTTCAGTGTAAACAATGTGTACAAGTATGTAATAAGAAAATATATAGCTTAAACACAAACAAATCAGAGTATTTAAGAATAAAGAAGAAATTGAAACTTATAAACAGCAAAGATAGAAAAAATAAATATAACAAATTGTTATTTTAAGAACCAAAATCTGTTTTTGTCTTCAGGTCTTTAAAAGTTTTTTTTTTTCTAATCTACACCCATGTAATGAGCTACTATTTGTATACTATATTTTGTAAAAATTCTTTCTAATGTTATTTTTTCTGGCACGATTGGAAGCCTTTTCCTCTATACAAAAACAGTTATCATTTTTTAAACTCATGTTTTTTGTATTAAGCCCAAAAGTGAAATGTGCAACCACTGATACGTTAAGTAAGCTATAGCCTTTATAATATTTAGAGTGTCCAACCTCCAGTAAAGTGAATGCTGGCACAGATCCTTGAATTTTCTCAACTCAATATATAATCTTTTGATAATGATTCATTTTTGGACTGATTGAAGGGCATAACAATAAAATTCATGAATAAAACAATGCCTGTACACCTTTTTAATTTGGTTTTATTGGTTTAGTGATTTTTATCATAAGAGAACAGAGTCGCAAAATAAATACAAACTACTCCCTGTTACTTATTTTGTTTGATAGTGGTTTAAGATTTGGCACATACAATCGAGATAGAGAGGGCAATAGATTGTTGGTGAGTGTGGGCTTGAATAAACTCTTGTTCTGCCCTTTAATGCATTTTGTTTACATAGTTCTCCATTGTGGTGTTGGGGGGATGGGTGGGGATATATAAACAAAATTATAACAAGCAAGTGCTTGCTCATATCTGTCTTTAACTATGGTCTAAAGGGATATCTATCTATTGTATATATCATTAATTTAATTACTTTCAATTACCATTAGTTGAAAAGACCAGTTCCATGCATCCACATTTAAAGACAAACAAGTCTAACTTTCAGAGATAATTATATTTTATGCTGATAATTAGCCGGAGTGACGCTCTACCCTCAAAACCAGTACTGGAGCATTGCTCCGCTCCGGCTCCACTACACCCGTGGTAAGTATCCTTTAGGATGACACCAGACAAAACCTTAATTTAAGAATCTTGTATATGTGTGTCGCAGTTTATTATCTGTTTTAGTTTAACAAATTTTATATTTATAAATTTTCTTCCAATGAATAACAAAACCAATTGTATTTTAACACATTATTTTGGATTATAATCAAAGGTAGAGAATATGTTTGACATGGCTTTACACTTTTTATTATTGAAAAATAGGTGAAAAAATTATTATTTTACACTCCTAAGTCAAGTATGGTTAGGCAGAGTTAATTTAGTTAAGTTTAAAACTAAGAGTTAAGTTCATCGCTAGCATGCTCAGCTCTGAGCTAAAGACCTATGGTCTAATTCCCAACCGGGTATACTGGGAGTATTATTTTTCCATATTTTTTTTCCATGCAAACTTTGGTGCATTTCTTTAAATTAACCATAATACTCCTCATAGTGTGTCCTTAGGTTATTTAGTGTAGGTTACAAGGCCTAAAGAGCATTGAGACATGCATCACTAAAACATTTAATATTAACTAAGCTTAAGTTAGGTTAAATTAGTTTAGGTCAAATTAAGTTAAATTATCCTGAAAAGATATATATAAAATAGCTTAGAGCTAGCTAAGAATATGTAAAGTTGACTTTTGTATTGTCATGTTATTTGGTACTTGTTTTTCAAATATATGCTAAAAAAATGACCCCTTGACATGGGAACAAAATATGAGATATTTGGTTTGTTATATCAGTGTGGCTATGCTTGTGATAACTACTAATAAGCTGAAGATCTCACATGTCCATCGTAAGTTTCACCTTAACTTCATGAGGAGTGTACGACCCTGGGCCACATACAAGATATATACCAGATCCTCAGCCTTACGGAAGTTTCGCTGCGCTTCTTGAGCCAGCTTAAGCCTATCAACACTGGGGCTCGATAGTGTCAATGATCAGTAATGAAAGTACTTCAAAATATGCAGTTGCTAAAGGAGTTGATTTTAACATGTTCATCATAAAGGAATAGTTGTAATTGTAATGTGCAGTCTGAGTAAGCTCTTTGTGAAGTAGGATTAACCTAGATTTGTGGAAGCCGGTCAATTGATTGGAGATGGATATTTGTGTCCTCTCTAGTGAAACCATGTCTAAAGTGAGCCTTTTTTTTTAATGCCCCTTGATGGCACCTAGCGATACCTGTGTTGAAGGACTCAAGCTCTTCCACAGAGTGCAGCCATTTTAACCTAGAGGCTGTGGGTCTAGTGTTTACCTTGTTTGTGCCCTAGGCACAAGACAAACCTAAAAACTCAGCGGTAGAGCATTGCCACACCAAGCCAAAGGTCCTGGGTTTAATTTCCATGTCCAGGAGTAATATGTATTTGTAAAGTTATTTTAGTTAATTGTTTTGGTATATAGAACACAAGAGTTGTTTAACAGTTTAATATATTGAGTAGGTATGAGGAAGGTAATATGAGAAAATGCACCCACATTAGCATGGGGAAGATATGGGAAAGCTACAGTGATAAATCGCATGCAGAAAACGACCCCACCAATTTGCCGAGATTAAAACCTCGACCTCCCCGTCACCGGCAATCTAGTCTACTGCAAGCTTGACACCTTACACTGTAAGATTACCAATGCGGGTAAAACTATTTGTGACTGGCACATAAACATTACTAAATGTCATGGGTGTCTCATCCATTGGGGCTTCCAGGGCTCAGACCCATATGCTAATTAGCAAAGGTGAATTGTGTTACTTATACAAACTTGTATATCTCTTTAATGAATAATAAAATACAAAATCAAGTATCAATACAATTCCAAGAAAATTTAAGGATTACCGTATCCTTGCATTGCTAAGTGTAGCAAGATCTGGGACTGGTAGCTTCTCTTAGGTGATAGCGTTGTAACTTTGAAGGCTCTTGGTGGTGTGAGCTTGTGGGAAAGTCAAACTCCGCAACCTTTGTGCTTGGCATTTGAGGCTAACTCTCTCTTGTCGCCTCTCAGGCCCTGTGGGGTAGTAAATGGAGATGCGCGCGCACTATGAAGTTGACTCTTTTTTTAATTAGAAAGGTCGTGTGAAACCCAAGAATGGCTCAAGCTTCCTATAGTCATGTGGCTATAATGGAATTGCGGTAGAAAGGTAGGTTTAGAAAATACAAAAATATGTGTTCGTCATCAACAGTGAAAAACTATAACTATATTGTTGTTATCAGTACTAATACTATCTGTTAAAAGTGTTATCTCTATATAGTATGATTTGACATTTGAATATATTTCAGCAGTTTTAGCCAATCTCTTAAGTCTCCAATACCTACCTTCATATGGCCATCCCAATATAGTTTATTGATGCCTGATTTTAATGGTTTAGTTTATGATATTCACTGCACCAGTGGGCACACAGACTAGGGCGTCAGTCTTGTCTGGTCTGGTTTCCCGGTCATGGGGAGGTCAAGGTTTGAATCCCATTTGGGTGTACTGAGGTTGTTTTTCCCTAAATGGTTTTCCACTCTCCCTTCAAGCAAGTATCTGTAGAGATCTTTTAACTCTACCTTCCTTAACCCTACTCCATTACTGTATAAATGTGGATACCACAGACGAGTAGTATGATAAGGTACACACACAATATTTATGATTTTAGTTATTTTCAACAAAATAGATTGTGTGTGTGCACGCGCGCGATCACTTAAATATTTCATTCAAAGCTATATTTTTTATTTGTGACACAATTAATTTGAAGTATCAATTACTATTTTGTATTCTTATTTTTATTGTGTGTTAAGTATTTATTTGTGTTTTATTTTATTCGCGAATTTTTTTATTTTTATTATTTGTTTGTCTAACTAGTTATTAGCAATTAAATTTACAATGATAACCAAGATTGATTAGATAATTGTTATAACATTCATACAACTAGTTAAATGTTTGAGAAAAAGTGAATGTTACTATTTAGGGATGATAACCCAAATTATTTCATCCATGCAAACACATAAAACGCTGTATAAATCTAAAATTACATAATAATATAAAAATAAAACATATCTGACTGAGGATGAAGTCATGGTTTATTTCCATTGATTAGTGTCTAATGATGATGGGGCTTGGACTCTTTATAGTATCAAAGACCCTAAACATACATGTAAGAAAATCAAGTCTCATGAATAAGTGTAAATTAAAATTAGGAATTCTTTAAAACAGAATATGTTAAGCAAAGTGAATGTTAAGAGGCACCTGAATGCATGATTTAAAATAAGAGACAAGGATGAGGAACATAGCTTAAGAAGATGTGAACTATTGTTAGCCTGGAGAGAGGGCAGAATAGTTAATTGATAAATCACACATTCCAAATACATCTGATCGAGATGCCAACTTTGAGTTCCACTAAACATCCTTCATCAACAATAAAGTTTATTATGAACCTACTTGTATTGTATGTATTGCCTACCTGTATTGTATTGTATTGTATCGTATTGTATTGCATGTTGACTAAACATCAAGCTTTTCTAGTATAATCTAGATATTACAGGGAGATCAAGGTTTGTATCTCATTTGGATATATCAAGGGTAGTTTTTCCTAAATGACTTCCCACTCTTCTTCCATGCAACCACAGCTTCATATCCTCTAATTTCTACCTTCTTTATCTCCACCAAATTAATGTAATCATATGAAGATAGCCCATATGAGTACTAAAATGCAGTAAAAAACTTTTATATATTGTGAGCCTCACACTTTAGGTCTCATGACGATCATCGTGTGCTATTATTCTTGTTAGTTCCGGACATATTTTATGCCACCAGATGCCACTGCTAAATGTTAGTTCAAATATACCATGGAGGACTATGCCTATACCAAATTTTTTATGCACTTTTTTAAATAATTGCTTGCCCTGGAGATATTTTGTGCATAATATTTGCCCTATTTTTTTGTAGTGAGGTGTTTCTATAGAGCATTCCATTTTTAAATTGCAGTACAGGTTCTCATTGACACCAACTATTTCTAACCCATTGATTTCTCGGTTAGTACTATAGTACTATCATTTTTGTACCAACAAGTTGCCAATTTGTAACTTGAAAATAAACATAGTTTTTTCTATGATATGAAATAAGCAAACTATATTATATAATATTCACTGATGTGCCAAGCGAAAGTCATAAGTCTCATTCCAATTGTGTGGGGAAGCCATTCAATAGTGGCTGTAGTAATATCTCTTGAGATTTTAAAAGTAAACAAGGGCTCCAGAAGCTCTTTGAAAGTAGGAAAGCTCAAATGAGAAAAGGTTCAGGTAAAATTTTAAGGGCTTGATTACTTTTGAAGCTATTTTTCCCTAGTAGTACTTTATTTGTCAATATGTATAGTAAGAACATTATAAGAACTTGAATGGAAAAGAGTGTACTAACCTGTTTTCTGTCAGCAATTAAAAATGATAGATAGGTTTCTTTTAAATTTGTATTCAATAGGTAGAGAGAGATACTATCCAGTGGCTGTGGAACTTTATTTGTGTAATAAGGGCGATTAGTAGATAAATAGCCCCCAAATCCTCCTACATAAATTTTCTGAAATTTGGATGCTCTTAGAAGCTATTTAGAGTGGTCCTCACTTGGAAAAATTTACTGAAAATATATTCCTCTAGAGTTATTTGGAGTTGGTCTTACGCAGAAGATTTTTTAAATTTGGAGCCTTCTAGAAGATATTTAGTAAAATGCTCCTCACCTGGAAATCTTTTGAAAATTTAATGTCTCTAGATGTGATTTAAAGTGGTCTTCCACTGACCAATATTTAAATATTAAATGGATCTATAAACCTTTAAGAGTGGGTCTTTCATGACAAGTTTTTAAAAAATTGAATGCCTCTAGAAGATATTTTTCGTTTTTTAAATTTTGTAGTTAAGAGTTTAGGGCACACAACTAAAGATTATTACATATGTGTTTGTGCCACGAGTCTTACTGCCTACCAAAGCTATCCACAACTTATAATATACTAAGGATACTAAAAGCGTGGGGTGTAAAACACCTGAGAGGAAAACATTTATTTAATATCGAAATGTCTTTCTAAATTTGAGGAAAAGTCTCTCAAATATAGAAAAAATGCTCTTTTGGAAGTTCTAAGTAAAATAACAATTCTCGATAAATGGCATTGCAAGTCAGTTATCAGTGGTATACAAAGAAACCCCTTACAAGACTTTTGTTGTCATCACAATTTGAATTTATTCAGAGTCTCTCGACAGATATTGGCCAGAAATAAATAGCTTGGAAAAGGGTCATATTATTTATCCAACCACACTTTTTATGGATTTTAAATAAACATAGTAATGGTTTAAAACCTCATACAATGCCCCTCCTATACTGGCTTCCCTCCTTTTACCCCTCCCCTAGTCTTAAGGTTCATCTGCTACTCATATCTATAGAAAACCAGATAATCATATGACTTTATGCATGAATTTATGAATGTAATTTTAGTAACGTTGGTAAATATCAGATACTAAGGTCACTAATAACAACCCTACATATTAAAATGTAACTTAAGCCTATTATATTGGCTCTATATTCTGGTGTTGTTTCACTTTAAAATACATTATCGAGGGTAAAAGATGATAACATTTTAAGCTCAGCTGGTTTCTACTAACACAATTTTTTTTTTAAACACATTCAAACAGCGCTGATAGGGCCTACACTTTAAAATTCCTTTACTTCTCCAGGATTCCTGACCAAAGAAAAGGTACTTTCCCAGTATTTTATAATTAAAGCTAAATATAAAATTCCCATAATTCTCATTCCTTTCCACTAAATTCTTGGCACAAAGATGATCAAGAAATCAGATTATTGTGGATAAAACTATTACTTCTGACAAATAAGAACATTATTTTAAAAAGTGTCGATGGAACCATATTTATGTGTGGGGAGGGAGGCGTGGAAGGGCATGAGGGGATACAAAAAAAAATTAATTTTTGAAAAAAATTTTCTTCCCCCCCCCGATTCCAGTTAAGGATGTCTTATAAGTTATTGAGTGGTCCTCAAATAGAGAGTTTTTGAAAAAAATACTCTTATAAAAGAAATTAAGAGTAGACCTCCCATTTATCTATTTTTTAGTTGAATAATCCTAAGGCAATTTGAAGTAGTCTTCCTTCAGCAAATTTTTAGAAATCGGATGCGAATAAAAAATTGTTTTAAGAAGCTATAAACATGTATTTAAAGTGGTCCTCTGTTTTTTTTTGTTTTTGTTTTTTAAATTCAGACACCTATAAAAGCTATTTAGAGGGCTCTTTGTCTGATATTTTACTATAAAACTAGATATTTCTAGAAATTATATAAAGGGGTCTTACCCCGGCCAATTTTTGAATATTGGACACCCTTAGAAGTCATTTAGAATGATCCTTGCCTGGAATTTTTTGAAAATTATATGCTTCTAGAAGCTATTTAAAGTGGTCTTCCCCTGATATATTTTTGAAAATTGGATACTTTTAGATGATAAAGATATGAAGATCGAATTGCTGAATAAAATTAAATTAAATAGTTTTTAAAATTGACTTCTTTAAACACTCTTTTGCTATCAACATTAAAAACTTTAGAAAATTTCATGGGAGGTGGGATTTTTTATCTCTTAACCCACACACCCCTCACTATGACCATGATATGTTTTTATTTTATAGGCTATGCCATAGTTGAACAATGCAACCTTTCAGGGTAGACAACAAGTATCAATCATCCATGTCAAAGCTCATATTGTGGAAGGCCAATTAATGGACATTTAAACAAGGGTTGATTAAATATTTTGTATTTATCTTATAACCCATGCATACAACATTGTTGAGATTATGTGGATTATTTTTCTAATAATTAAATTACATATTACACTTGTATACTGTATTGAAAAGATTACTTAATTTGTAATAGACTTTAGAAGACTTTTTAGTCAACTGTACTTGCGGATGTTGGACAACACAGAGACAAGTTGTAACAAAAGAACAGTGATATAGATAGCACCAAGAGAGTATACATAGTATACATAATATGATAATGTTTTGTTTACAAAACACTGTACACAATAACAGACAGGGCTGAAGCTTGCTACTATAAAATTATGTCCTACACTTCCCCTCAAGCAGACACCATGTCACTTCATTTAATAATGTACATCTCAAAATTCTTTAAACTTTGATGATGTTTTGGTCCTGATAATCCTTTGGTAAATACATCCACCATCATATCAGGAGTTTTCAAATAGTGTAATGTAAATTAAACCTGTTTGAGTGCTTCCCTGATGAAGTGATGGAGTATATCTGTATGTTTGGTTCTTGAGTGGAACATAGCGTTATTCACAAGTTTTTGATCTTCCTGATCGTTATTGTAAATTGGGATGATTTTGTCACTTCCCAACCATATTTCTTTCAGGAATTTGCTTAAATAAATCGGTTCCTTTGCAGCTCCAGTCAACCCCATGTATTCAGCTTCAGTAGTAGAAAGTGCCACTGTGCACTGTTTCTTCAACTTTCAAGTCTCTGCTCCATTTGCAAGTACAAAAACCCATCCTGTGTAAGATCGTCTGTTTTCTGTAGATGCTGCCCAATCAGCATCCACAAACCCTTCCAAATGACTTGAGCCTTTCTGATAAGTGATTACTAGGCTTGTAATTTCAAGCAAATATTATAGAATCTCTTTTGTTGTGATCCAGTGTTGTTTTTGGTAACAGCTGTAAATTGGCTTAGACATTTCATCTAAGAAGCTATATCTGGTCTCCTTCCAATGGCCAGATACATCACACTTCCTATTAGCTCTCTGAAAGAATAGTTTTTTGGTTCTTCCCATTAACTATTTTCATCTTCTCCTCGCTTCATACCTGTATCGATTGGTGTCTTAGCAGGTTTTGAATTCTCCATTACAAACTTCTTTGAGACATCTTCAACATGTCTACCTTGTGATACCATGAATCCATTTTCCTGATTGAATTCCATCCCCAAGCAATATTTAATATCTCCTACATCCTTCACTTAAAAGTGCTCTTTCAATTTATGCTTGAATTCAGAAAGCCAATTCAAGTCACTTTAGATCAACAATATGTTATCAACATAAACTGCAACAATCAGCTGTTTGGATTCTCATCTGCCAATATACACATACATGTTTGTGCTCAGCGGTTTTAAACTGGGGTATTGAAGTTCCTTGTTTAGAAGTTTGTGCCACTGACAACCAACCTATTTTAGGCCATATAATGCCTTTTTAATAAAACCAAATTTATTCCCCTATTGGAGTCTCCACAGCATTTTTGAATCTGTTCCCGCTTCGACAGTTTTTCCTCTTTACAAATCTTCCTTCATTGTGATTCCAGATATTAACTTTCCAAAAAGCTCGGGAACATCCATAAATACCGCTTCATCAAGAGTGCCATTCAAAAATGTGGCTGCTATATCCAACTGTTGAACAGCCATTTCCTTCTCCCCAGCTATCAAAAGTTTTACTGAGCTGAGTCAGACCAATGGAGCAAAAGTCTCGTTGAAATCAAGTCCTGGGCGTTGAGAATATTCCTTGGCCACCACTCGGGCTTTTCTCTGTTCCAAGGTTCCTTCAGCGTTGTACTTGTTTCTAAGTACAAGTCTACATCCTATCACATTTCATTCTTTTGGGTGATCAGTTAACCTGTTATAGATGAGGGCTTAAAATTCACCTTGAATTGTATTTTTCCTCTAGTTAGCTTCATTTCTAGTAAGAACTTCTTTCAGAGCGAGTTCTGCAATACTGGCAAATTCAAACTGTCCTTCGAGGGCTAGGCCTGCATTATTCACATTGTACCTTTTGGTAGGTCTTCCGGGATTTCCTGTTCAAATGATTCGAGGTCATCCGGGTAATTTGCTTGCTTCTTCAAATCCAAAAAATTTTCATATTCGCTGTCACGATAGTCATTATCTCTATTATGTTTCACTTCGTTAACTTGGTTTTGTTCAGGGAGTGTGTACTCTACTTTGACCCAAGTTTTCTCTTCTGACAAAATCTTCCAAAGCTAAATTTTTGTATTTCTGTGTCGGAAGAAATTCTTTGTGACTTTTACTTTTCTTTCAGTAGTCAACCAGATTCCGTAGCCTTTGGATTCTTCAGCACGGAGGCCCTCTCACCCCCCTTGTCTCATCACAAATGAACGTGAACAGCCCTTGCAGTCATTGACCATTGTCTGTCAACATGGAGGCAGCCTGCACGAATTTGGTTTAATCGGCTGTTTTAATAATACTATTTGATTAAAAACTTATTGTAGAAACACTAAAATAATATTAGCTAAAATAATAATATATCTTTTTAGATGGACTAACTATCCAAGCTATTATATCTGCTAGTTACGGTTATAGCCATATCTAAATACAATAGGATCTGGCTAATGCGACATTGGCTAATCCGGAAATTGGATGGTTTGAACCCACCATGATACTCCATTTAATTCCAATTTAAAACAATGGTAAAAAAACAACTTTTAATTTGAATTTTAGAACGAAACATTTGGTTAGTTCAAAACCTATACATTGTTAATTTTCGAGTTAGTTCTCACTTCAAACCCAACTTAACGATCTTTATTAGATTACCCCATTTACCTAGAATGTCAAATAAAGTTTTCTAGAACTAAGGATGTGTTAGCTCAGATTTCATCACTCCTGTGTGACACTGTAATCAATCACAAGATGCCAGGGTGGAAGGAGTAGAATTTCATGTTGGGCATCATCAATGACTTAACTCTACAATTTTTGTTTGTTAATTTTTCCATGTTTTTATATTTAGTGTTTAAACTTTTCTTGAATTTTCTGTGTGTATATTGCGTATGTGTGGTTTTTAATACCATATATAAAATGTGTGTGTTTATATGAAGCATATTTTGAGGTTATTGGTTTATTGTGTAGCAGTTGTGCAGATACTCATAAAAATGGTTAGTTCTAATTTTTTATATTTCAAGTTATTTTAGATATTCCTTGGACTTTTAATTAAAAAGTTTAACTGCATCATATTCTTTAGATTAAAAAATAGTACCTGAACATGGAAATTGAACTCAGGACCTTTGGCTTAGTACGCTAATACTCTAACCACTGAGCTATCCAGGATTTACCCCATGCCCTTCACTAATATTTTAAGCCAGTTGGCTACAAACATCTTCACCACCTAACCTCCACCACCTACAAAAGTGCATACACACTTACCCCGTTTTACCGGGAGACCAGTGCAGTGTTTGGATTCTCCGTTCACATCACACACATCACTGCTCGCCATTCACATTAGATGAGAAAAACAAGCTTGAAGCCGCGGAGAGCTATGTAATCCGGCTCGCTTTCCCTGAGTGGCAGGTGCTGTGCAGGCACTAAAACTTGGAGAAAAGAGGCGCTCTGTGCCATCACGAGTGTTTCCCTACTCCCGTATAGTCGGCCTATCGACATTGTGCGCAGGGGTCGATGAGAGAACAATGCACTAACTAGCTGAAGATGACATCATTGGACTTGAAATACCTACCTCCCAAATTTTCCCCGCTGTGTTAAATTGAATATAAGCATGTACCCAGTATGGAGCAAGCACTCTTTGATGTCAATAGCAATCAGGGACTTGCATAAATGTAAGTTATCATTATTCTGGAGATGTTTGTTTTTATATTTTTTCTTGGGAAGCTAGGCTTGGGTTAAATTTAGTTATAACCATGTAGGAATACTATTTGGGTCATCTTGGGATACACATATTCAGATTTATATATTTTGTTTGATGGAATTTAGTGCATATTCCTATTTATGACATTTTTATGGTCTTAAAACTTTTGCATCCAATTTGGGATAGTTACTTTTCTAGTAAAAGTTATTCTATTTGATCATTGGGCATTATGGTTCAAACTAATTCACATTCTATATATGTTATTTTCAAATTAGTCCATACTTTTATGATTATAATTTTTATTGTTTTATATATATATATATATATATATATTAAATGTAATTGGAGAATACTTTTGATCATGGTTTTATATTTTATGGTATTGCGCAATGCTTTAGATCAGAGTTTTATATTAAATGTTATTGGGAGATACTTTGATATTATGATTTAAATTTTGTACATCACTAGATGCGAGCTTATCTCCCCAAGTTATGTAATAAAAACTAATTTAAATGTTGATAAATGCGACTCAGTCGCTAATTTTGAATATTGTTTAATGGACATTAATACTTTGATATTATGACTGAAATTATGTGCTGCACTAGATGCGAGCTTATCTCCTCTTGTTATGTAATAATAGTTTATTTTAATGTTGTTAAATGCAACTCGGTCGCTAATTTTGAATATTGTTTAGTAGACATAAATATTAATGGTAATATTACTTCCAAGTTTTGTACATTGAATTCTGTCTAATCTTGCGATATGGTCGCTATCTCTAAACTTTATTATGTTATTTCCGTAGTTTATCTTGACAACCGAAATTAAATGAGCCGTGAGGTTAATGTTGATTATATGCGCTTTGTTTTGCAATTACGTTAGCAATACCCTATATTCCTCGACGTTATTTATTGAATTCTCAATTTTTCTAACTAAGGTAGCATGGTCAGGACATGTGGGCTTAGTATCTTTGAGAGAAGAACAATTAAAGATCCCTGGTGCTAAAAATTCTTTATTTTTTGTGTCACAACCTTTTCACTGTGGCTGGTATCTTGAGTTTATGTTACAAGTACGTTGTAGTATACTGAATGCTTAGTGAGAACGGTTGACAGTGTCCATGATAGACATGTATAAATTGTCAGCTATATATGATTGATCAATTAAGATCACGAACTATCAGATAGCGCAGCAACCTTTGACTTGGGATGGCCTAATGCTGCCAATTGTACAATGACAATTGTATGAATGCGTATATCATTATGAATTAAAGAATATTTAAAGAATATGATATTTAGATACAGCTATAACCATATTTAACAAGTATAATCCATCATTATATGCACATTTGTACTACTGTCCTTGTACTAATGGCAGCATAAAACCCTCCAGAGTTGTAGGTGACTGTGTTACCTGATAGCTCGTAATCTTAATTAATCATTAATATGTAACTAATGATTTCCGCACGTCCATTACAGACTTTGCTTAAAATATGAGTGAAGAATGATCCTGGGCATGGGACAACTATTGGATAGCTCAGTGGCCAAAGGTCACAGGTTCAACCCCCATGTCCAGGTGTCATTTTTCAATTTAAAGAATATAATATTTTTTGGTGCAATACTTGTAGACCTAACTTTAAATTTCCTAAAATTTTAGTGGCAGTCCACCAATTTTTAATTACATTTCTAAGTTCATAAATAATGTTTTTGTTTGGCAGTCTTATTAGTCTTTTATATGTGTTTGTTGGTGAGTCAAAGGCATTGACACTGTTGCCCTTTAATTTGCTCTAATATTTTTTAAGATTAATGAATCAGAACTTCCAAATGATAGAAAGTACCAGAATTGGAATGAATCCCTCCTCATTCAGTAAACACTAGGAAATAACTCATGAGGAAATATTTTCCTAGCTAACATAATTGTGTTAAGAAAAAGGCAGTGAATCGAATCTGACCGAGGTGGTGGACACCAAAAATATATTTCAATATAAAACTTGTTTCATTTAACAAACTTACCATTAGGTATAATGATTTAAGTGCGATTTTGAATCAAATATAATTTATCTTCAAAGAGTGCAGAATTAACTATTGGCATTTATCTTATTTCATGCATCCATGATTTAAGAAATCAGAAAAAAATATGGTTCCTAAGCAATGCCATAAGAAAATTTTTCTCGCTATTAATCGTAACATGAGTAACAACTTATCTTTCCCTCCTTAGCCAACATATTCCATAAATCACTGTTTCAAAGAACATAAGGATCAAAATAATTTATTTGCATACCTTGATTGCTAATTCTGATTTAAATAAAACTAGAAAATAATACTATAGGATATCAACACTGGTGTTCATTCATTCGTTAAAATGTATAAATAATAAATATTCTACACATAATATTAAGTAAGAGATGCCTGTTGGCAGATTTTATCATCAATTAAAAAGCAAAAGTTTAAACAAAAACCAGGATGAACTTAATCAATTACATAAATAGTTTAAAATTTGGAAAATAAATGATGTCTATAACACAATATTATTAATTAATATATATTAATTGAGAAACCTGCTTAGTATTTTTTTAAGGGAAAAGAATCATCATGTTTGATAAATATTATTATAACTAACACAATATTAAAAACAAGCAAAATAAATTTAAAAAAAATAACTTTAAATTTGATTTTAAAATAAAAAACTAAATGGGATTTCCTTTAAAGTGTCATACTTTTTACATATTGCTCTAATACCCCTTATGTGAACAAATATTTAAGCTAGTGTGTCGTGTTGCTTCAGTTGATGATTAAAATTTGTTTCATTATAAAATAGCATATATATTAGGCATTTGCATTTATTTTTTACACTAGAATTATAACGAAGATATGCATGTGCATTGTGCATAAACCTGTGGTGTAGAGACATTTTTAAAATTAATCAAAATTAATTTTAAACAGTGAGTGGAGCTATATTACCATGCATTAAATGTGTCACCTTTTTATAATAAAATACAGCTAAAGACATTTGTGTCACAAATACCTCCAGTGTAAGCCTCTTTGGGGAAAAGTTCTAAGAGTATATGTGGCACTTCAATATCATTCCGTTTTGAATCTACCTGGAAAAATTAAAATCGAAATAATGATATCAGGTATAATAATAATAATAATAATATTTTTTATCTCGAGTACATATTTTTAATCATTAAACATGGTCCAGCTAATAAATGTCATACACACAAGTAATAGTGTAAATATGTAATAAATATTTTTCATTCCTTTAAGTCTATTCTTACAACTAATATAATTCTAACACTTTATTTAGTTCCTTAAATCTATAACCTTTTATATTTTATTTAATATTCGAAAACCATTCTCGAGTCTATATCATAGCTTCTTTGTCATATTAGTCAATCTAGTATTATTATTTCATTAAGTCTGTGAGCCAATTAGCCATTTTTTTATTTCTCTTTTAACATTTGATATTTTATCTATTCCCAAAAGGGTATCCGGTATCATGTTAAAAAGTGTAGGTATTATTGTTTTCATGTGTTGTTTTCCGTATTTATTTATATATAAAGATATTTTATACTGACGTTTTCTGGTGTTGTAACTATGAGCCTGTCTTACTTTATATGTTTCTGAATAGTAATACTGAATTATTATTTTATAGCTATACATGTGTTTTACTGTCAATGGTTTCCACTCCTTATTCATGACTTTGGTACTATTGTTGTTTTCACTCATTACTTTAAGAATGTTAATTTAAATATAGATCACGTGTCTTTTCCCAGGAATTAATACCATAGCCTAGATGTGATTCGATTAGTGCATGATACATTATTTTTAGAATATCAAATGTAACATATTGTTTTAGTATACATATATTAACCATTCCGCTCTTAGCGTCCTGCTCATTATGTCTATGTGAGTATTCCGTTTCATATGAGAATCAATCATTAGCCCAAGATAGTTATATGTCTCAACTTGCGTGAATGTTAAACAATTACAATGTTTTATATTATGTAAACAATCTAAGCAATTACCTTTTATATCTAATTTATACTATATAACATGCAGTAGCCTCATATGTATTGTTTGCGTATTTTTAATCATAATTATTAATTTATTATCGTGAGTCAAGTTTTGTATCTTATTAAAGTATTCGCGCAACATTTGTTTAGCTCTATCTACATTTTTGTGCACCGCATACAGCATTGTGTTGTCAGCATACATAGATATACCACAGTTCTGTATACAGTTTGACATTGTTCTTGTATAGATTAAGTATAGTATTGGCCCGAGAATAGAGCCTTGTGGTACTCCAATATTTATACCCAATTCTTCACTTTCTGTAGTATTTATTTTGACAATTATTTTCCTGATTGTTAAGTAATCTTTAAACCATTAATACATATTACCTCTAATACCAATTTTATAAAGCAATTCTAGTAAAATATATTTATCCAACGTTTCGAACGCTTTCGACATGTCTATAAATGCTATAGCTATGTGTTTGTTTTCGTTTAATTTCCCTAGCATTGGATTAGTAAAAGTGTGTAAAAGTATTTCAGTACCTTTGTTTTTTTGGAATCCGTATTGTTGGTCAATTATTTTATATTTATCTAAATAATTTATCAGTAGTTGGCAACATATATTTCCACTATTTTATCTAAAACTGGTAGAATTGCTATAGGTCTGTAATTTCCATAATTTAAGTGCTTCCCTTTTTTTATAAACTTATCTAATAATTGAGATTTTAAGTTTTTGCGGGATTACACCCTGTTGTATACCTAAATTAATTAGTTTGGTTATCAATGGGGTAATTTGGCTGTTGATAATTTTCAAGTCTTTAATTCTGATTTTATCTGTTCCCTGGCTTTTATTTATATCTAAGTTATCAATAATGTATTTTATTTTGGAATATGTAGCCCTAGATATAAACATACTTTGAATTTGGTAATCATTTTGATTATTCGTTTTGTCTAGTTGCATGTTGCAAGTATGTTGTAGTTGTGTGACTTGGTTTTTGAATATTTCACAGAAATTATTTGCAATATGTTTTCAATTTTCTCAGTTTTGCCTAAATGTGTATTTATTACTTCATCAATTTTCATTTTACTTTTTCTACCCAGAATTTCATTTATTTATACCAGGTGTTCTTAATATTACTACTCACTTTGTTTAATTCAGTTTGATAATATAATTGTTTTTTCCTAAAAATTCATTTATTGACAAAGTTTATTTTTCTTTAGTACTCTATTTTATAGGCATTAGCAGATGGGCAACTTTTTCCACTTCCTAAATAATTTATCTCTGTGGCACATTTCTCCGGCCAAGTCTGGTGTTATCTATTTCTTTTGTATGCGTTTTCCAACAAGATTATATTTATATTTTGAGCTATCATAAATGCCATTAAATATCTCAGCAATGTTTGCATATAATGATTCAACATTTTCTTGATTTTGTAACTCATCCCAGTTAACGTTTTCGAGTTTAATTTTAACTAAATTCTCATCAAGTTTATCCAATAAAATAGAGCTATTGTTAGTTTTACTATAAAATTCATTATTTTGGTTGAATTAAATTTCTAATGCTACTATATAATGATCAGTAATTTTAGTCTTTATTATACTGTTTGTTATTTGTATGGTTGTTCAAACATGTGTGTGATCCAGCCATGATTTAACCAACCTGCTTTCCAATATTTCTTCCCTTGTAACTTTATTAATTGTATATTCTAAGCCATGCGAAGCAAGTATATTGTTATAACTTTCTATTGTGATGTAATTTGCATCTAATATGTTTATATTTATATCACCTACCAAAACTATTTGTTCATTTAATGGAACTACTTTAAATTATGTCACTAATATTGTGAATAAAAGTGTACTTATCCCACTTTGGTGATATGTAGAAACCTAGTATATTAATTTTGAAGCTATCACTTAACTTAATTTTAATTAATTTATATTCGCATAGTATTTTTTATTTTCTAATATCTTTGTCTCAAGGCTATTTCTATAGTACATAATTACTACACCTCCCCCATAGTTGTTGGGCCTATTGTTCCAGCATTTATTATAACCATCAATATTATATTGAATAACTTGCATATCAACTGATTTTATTTCTGTAAGCACTATAATGTCCATTTTACCAATAGCAATTCCCAGTAAAGTAATAAGTTCATCAATATGTTTTTTATGGATCTTATATTAAGGTGAATAATATAAAGGTTATTCTTATTAGGTTTCTTGCGTGCTAGTTGTTCGGTCCATTCATTGGGATTGTCATATTCTTGATACTGTATAAGCCTGAATATTGTCTTCAATAGTTGTTAAATCTTCATTTTCCTCATTTTCCTCTATGTCAGTTGTTTGTTTATATATTCATATTATGTTTTTGTTGACAACACTATCATCACTTTTAATTTGCTTGATCATATTTATAATACATTAAAAAACTAAAAAACAAACAAAGAACATGCTAATTTAAAATAAGGGGCACCCTTTATTTTGCTATTAATTTTAATTAGGTCACCTTCTGCCTCTATCTTAAAACTGATTACCATAGCTCTTGCGCATGTAAATATTAACATTTTTTATCCATACATATTTATAGTCATTTTCCCTGAATTTGTTTTTAACTTGCCACAGTATATTTTTGCTAAATGAGGTCAAGTTATCGTTGATGTAGTTACGCCTCTCTGTCCCCTTTTCAATAACCATATTATTGGTAACTATTTGACGCCTTTTTTCTAGATATGTGTTTCTTACAAATTTAGATGAAAATTGGTGGTGTTATATTTTGGCTCTTATGAGGTAGACGATGTATTAACTCAATATTATTTTTTTCATATGGTAGTTCTAAACATTTAGCAAAGTTTTCCATGACTGTACACAAATCTTCAGGTATGTGTTTTTCTAATCCATAAATTTCCAAGTTAATATTTCTTCCGTATTGCTCAGTTTGATTAAGTTGTTTTTCAATATATTGAATTTACTTGTCTTTTTGCTTGTTTTCCTCATATAATATGTTTATTGTTTTTGTTAAGTCCCTATTATAGTCCAACAGTTATTTTATTTCCTTTCTCATATCATTATAGAAATCAGATAGCTTGGAAATGTTATTTTCTAGTTTTTTGTAGCACTTCTTTTGTTCTTCTCTCATAAGTGGATAGATGTCTTGAGGTCTTCATACATTTTAATATCTGTAAGGCATAATTATCTAGATCTACATGATGAGCACTTCCATGAATTTTTCCTTATTAATGTCATTCTTCACTATGTCGATTCAAATATCCCGGAGCACTCATATTGATAGTAGTTTTCACAATTGTTACACTTTACACAATCCCCGTCTAGAGGTAGATTTTCATCACATCTACTGCATTTCGACATAGTGAATAATTTATTACGCAAAAAAAGCAAACTTAGTTTTAACAATTTTACCACTTGACGCGTTCGACTGTATAAGCTATACACAGTACAGAGGCCACGCGGAGTTGAGCAGACACATCCGACCCACACAAGCTAACATACTAGACTCTAATAATAGTAATAATAACAACAACCACCAAAATAATAATAATAATACCGATGATGATTATTATTATTATTATTATTCAGTTGGCACTTGCCATGAGTGGACTTGTTTATACTAAGCTCCGCAAGTGACCTCATTCCGTGTGCTGAGTGCTGTGTTCTGTATGAGTTTGCCTTTCCTTTGGCCTGGTAAGTTGATTTATTCAATATGCCGGGCAGTAAGGACAAGTGCGCTAAATGCTCCCATGTATTCTTTGGCCGACAAAGATTAATTTGGTGTTCTGGCCCTTGTAGAGCAAGGTTTCATCTTGACAGCCTCAAAATTAGTGATGCAGAATATGAGTTTTTTATGAAAAGTGGGGTTTCTACTTTCAAGTGTGACCCATGTACTAAAAAGGATAAAGCTTCATTTGGGGACGACACCCTAACAAAATCTACTTCCGCATCCGTTTTTCCAGCATGGCCGTAGAAGCTGCCTCAGGTAAAGAAGTCTTTTGAGGAGCTACTCAAAGCTCCATCAGCTGATCGGGAAGCAGTTACGATACAGCAGTTAAATTATCTGATTAACATGGTCTACGATCTGTCTACTCAGGTAAAAGATCTGAGCAGCGATAACGCTGTGCTTAAGTCCCAAATTTTGGAGCTTTTAGCTTCCAGGTCCCCAGTTTGCTTGTTTTCAGTTGAAACTCAACTTAAATAACTCTCTGAGCTTAGCTTTTTTTTATGATAAAAGTCGAATTCGACAAATCTATAATCGGCGCTATGGATACAACGACCTCTAGGGCTTACCTTATAAGAGCTATTTAAAAAAAATAATTTTGTATTACGAGAAGCCCGAGTAGGGATATGAATGCCTTACATGATCAAGGGCAAATTTGCAATAAATTTTGCTATTGAATATATTAAAAACAAAAAGGGCATCACTATAAAGTCTACGCGAGAAGAGAGTTTGGAGCCCTAAGAGGGTTTGAATTCTATCATAATCATAATAAATCCTGTTACTAAAGTATTTATCATAGCACGCAGCGACAAATTTTCTTTAAATGTTTGTTTACATAAGAGAATCAGTTAAGGTAATGGAATTCCAAGCAACACTAGCATATTCTAATTTATATCTAACCAGGGCATAGTACAGACATAAAAAACAGTCAACTTTTTTAAATGATGATGTAATAAATTTAATAAGTCCAAGTAATTTTAATGACTGGGAGATTACAGGGTCAACATGATAGTGGAAATAAAGTTTGTTATCCAGGATAACACCATAATCATTAATATAAAGGATGTGAACTCTGTTTTCATTGCCCAATTTATAAGTGAAAAAGAAAGGATTAGTTTTCCTAGTAAAAGATATAGATTCATTCCATTTTCAAAAGCCCATTATAAAATACCATTCATTTTGTAAATCTATACAATCTGCTATTGATTTGATAATTTTAAATAAATTTACATCATCGGCAAAGAGTAAATAGCTAGATGAGTTCAAATATTTACCAATGTCATCAATAAACACATTAAAGAGAAGAGGACCTAAATTAGAACCCTGTGGTATGCCACAGATTGCTAAAAATGTATTTGAGGTGTGTGAATCAATTTTAATAGTGAATGATCTTTCATGCAAATAACAACTGCTGAACCAATTTACATATGAGTGTAAAAGACCAAAATTACCAAGTTTAAAGAGAATAATACTATGCTGACATAAGTCAAATGTTTTAATTTGGTCAAAATAAATAGCATCAACCTAACCTTGGGCAGAGACTTGAGGGGCAACATGCCCAAGAAATTCTACTAAATTAGTGACTGTAGATTTATTTTCTATAAAGCCATGTTGATTATCTGAAAGTTTATTTTTAAGGTGGTGGAAAGTATGCTCATGTATGATTTTCTCGAATACTTTGAACAAAGTATTTAAGAGAGAGATTGGTCTGTAATTACAAGCATTTGTTTTTGCCCCTTTTTTATAAATAGGTATGACTACAGATTGTTCCCATGTAAGAGTAAAAGTTTCATTTGACATGATAATGTTAAAGATATGGGCTAACAAAGGGCTGAAAATGCTGGCACAGCCTTTAACAATAAAACTTGGAATTCCATCTGTCCCGACACTTCTAGAAGAACTCAATTTTTTTATTGCATTAGTAACATCCAAGGATGTAATGTGGCATGGATACAAGGGCGCGCTAGTTTCAATAATGGGGCAGGGTAAGACAGGCAGGGCTGAATTATAAACGGAATCAAAGTAGGTCCCAAACTCATTAGCAATTAATAAAGTATCCGCTATGATCTTGCCATTAATTTCTAGGTTTGACAGAGAAACTTTTTTCACACGATTATTTTTAACAAATTTACAAAATTCATTGGGCTTGCATTTAATACTATTTTCTATTGATTCATCCAATTGGCTCTGTATATAATCAAAGTATTTTTGACTAATTTACTACAGTGAGAAAAATGTGAATAGAATACACCATTATTTGTTAGTTTAAACTTTTTTGAAAAATGGTTTTTTTCCTATAATAGTATTTAAGAGTAGAAGAAAACCAATTCGAATATCTGAATGAATTAAGAATAGTAATTTGAGGAATATGCATTTTGATTTTCCTTTGGACTAAATTGGTAAAATTATCTACAGCCAAATTAAAATCTGTGGTAGAATTAACACAAAACCAATCAGTAGTGGCCAGGTTCTTGTAAATATTAAGGTAATCACCACATATATAGTCAATATATGTAGTGAGGGTTTAATTAATTTTAGTAGTAATATGTACATCAAGTGAAATCAATAAGGGTGGATGAGCTAAATCAATATTCACTAGTGATTGATAGCTATGAGTTAATAAGGAGTGCTGAAAATGATCAAAAACAAGGTCAAGGAGGTTAGTGTCATCATCAGCTTCATTAAGTTGTTCTAATCCTAATATGTTAGTCGAAGCAATAAGTTGAGTAGCTTTTAACTTAATGTAGAAATGCGAAATGCTTTGAGCATGATATTTCCAATCAATTTTGGGGCAGTTAAAATCACCTAATAGTAGTATTATTCGATAGGGGTGGTTAGCCAAAGCACTTTCAAGGAATGTAAGGTAATTATTAAATGATTCGACTGTTATTTGGGGAGTAAACTATATGTTCCCAATTAACAGATTTGGCGATCAAATGTTGGGATTTCAATCCAGACACATTTCATTATATTCTCTAGATCAGTTTTTCTTGCCCCACCAGAAATATAATCAATGACAGAAATGAGAACACTGCCACTCCTCGAGATAGTAGCTTCATCATATAACCTATCGGCTCTATAAACATTATATTTAGGGGGAAAGTAATTTTTATTAAAAAAAACTCACTAGAGAGCCAAGTTTCAACCAAACAAATAATAAAAAATTCATTCAAACAAACATTTGTAAATGATTCCCTTGCTTTTGATCGTAGACCACGAACATTTTGATAATATAATAGAATATCACTATTCACTGGGAGATGGGTTGGGAGGTATCCTCCAGACCTCCATCGATGGTCACGAGTGGGGTTCGAATTGAATCCTCTTGAGAGCCAAGGTCAGATTCAACAGCAGCTTTTACAGGGGTAGACACACAGGGGGACTCCTCACAGATTATCTGCTTTGGCAGCAACTTCCCATAGTAAGGTGGAATGAGACAGCCAGACAGCCAAATATCACCATTGTTTATCATGGGAAGATCATTTTCTTTGACAGAAATATGGAAGGAGAAATATGAGTTAAATTTAGTTTTAAATTTAGAACAGACAAGTTCTTTAGTCAAATAAAATTAAATGGCCAGGGAAGATAATACAAGAAAAAAACGAGTAACGAAAATATATTTTTTTTTAACTTTGTTCACTGTTTGTAGGTTGGTGGCTATCTTATTACCAGTCAGCAACTTTCTGACATGCGAGCGCTGAACCGGTGGATCCTCATGCACGTTGGAATTTGCTGAATTGTTTTTACAACACGACACAACTGTAAAACCATCAACAGCGCTTTCTGACGCAAACTATGACCCAGCTGATAATTGCACAACAGACTTAGAGTTGACAACAGAGTTTTTTTTAACTAGAATTATGTTATATTGGGCGAATTCATTGAAATAGATAGGTGAGATGTATATGGGGAAGATTCAATTGGAAATTAAGACTGTGAAGATAAGGAGCATTGAGTTTCGACTGAAACCAAGCAAACCGAGGACCTGAAAGCTAAAGGCTCTGAAATTTGGGACCTAGTCACAGAGTTATCGCTGCTCAAATCTTTTGCCTCAAAAGACAGATCGTAGATCATGCTAATCAGGGAATTGAACAGCTGAATAGTAACTGCTTCCTGATCAGCTGATGGAGCTTTGAGTAGCTCCTCAAAAGACTTCTTTACCTGAGGCGGCTCCTGCGGCCACTCTGGGAGAACGGGTGCAGAAGTAGATTGTGTAAGGGTGTCGTCCCCAAATTAAGCTTTAGCCTTTTTAGTGCATGGGTCACACATGAAAGTAGATAGCTCAATTTTAATTTTTTTTTAAACTTATATTATGCCTCATTAATCTTGAGGCTGCCAAGATGAAACCTTGTTTTACAAGGGCCATAACACCAAAGTAATCTTTGTCGGCCAAAGAATGCATTGGAGCATTTAGCACAATTGTCCTCACTACCCAACAAATTGAATAAATCAACTTAACAGGCCCAAGGAAAGGCAAGCTCACTTTAAACACAACACTCAGCACATAGAATGAGGTCACTTACGAAGCTCCGTAAAAATATGTCCACTCATGGCAAGAGCCTAATGAATAATAATAATAATAATAATAAAGTAGAGTCTCAGAAACTCGACCTAACGAGGAGTGAGATAGTGTTGAGTTATTGAAATGTCAAGTTTTATGAATGAACTTGCATAAGATGCATGTTTACTATGTTATAATTACTAAACAAGGATGAATCACAGTAAAATATTGAGTATTATAGATACAGTTGTACTGTACTGTAGTATGGTATGGTACAGAAACAGAAGTAAACATACAGTACAACAGATTACATGTTAATAATATAATGGTTTGTATACATACATGTAATATAAAGAAATGCAGTACAGTACTGTACATATAATATTGTATTAATTCGAATAACACATTACTGAATTGGAAAAATAACAAACACAGCACTTGTAAAAAACATCACAGCACGACTGTTCCCAAGAGATACACAACCAGAGTTTATACAGTTGGTTGACCTTGGATTGTGATGGCTGGCGCCAACAGCTGTGTGTTGAGTTACACGGAATATCGAGTTATCGAGTGTCAAGTTTCTGAGACTCTACTTTGATGTTGATGATGATGATGATGATTATGATTATGATTATGATTCAGACACCTTAGTCAAACAATAATATAGTATAGATTTTAAAAATGTATAGTTCAATTTTTACGAATTAGCATTATCTTAGGAATGATATTAGTTCAACTGAATTGTGTATCCTTAAGTGAAGCAATGTTAGACAAACATGATGTCATTAATTATTGGGATCCCTTATTTACGTTTTTAAACATGACTAACTTAAACGAATCCAAGTTTTGATGTAAATATTAGAGTACTATGTAATTAAAATAGTATGAAGGGAATGAAACTTTGTGAAGAAGTTCATTACTTCACATGAATCAATCAAAATTGCATAATGCACACATGCTTTGCTCAACCTATAGTTAGCTTGTATACTTACTACAACAACTACCTTAATACTCACCCTTATTTTTGTATAGTCCAAGAGTGCTTGGATAGCAACAAAGCCAGAATAGTAATATTGGTTGACCGGACAACTCTCCCCAGTCTCAATGGGGAACACTCCACTCCAATGACCCACACTTTCCCGACAAGATGCTAGTGAAGAGTACAGCTCAGTTGTTGAGGGGGTCACAACAAAGGATGGGTTCGTCCTAATCTCATATCTATACAGATGCAAGATTAATAATTAGTTACTACAAGAAAATCAGAAACATAGTTTAGTAAAGAAACTTCTTTTAAGTTTATAAATTACTTTACCACTTAGCTTATCAAGTTGCTGAATATGTCAGAGATTACTCTATCTTCTTAAACAAATATATAACAAGGGTTAGTTAATGATGGCTTTAAGTAACACGGTTCTGAGTTTTTCAGTGATTTTCGTAAAAATGTATGTAACAGTTCATCTAGAGGTATTATGATAATGAGTTAAACAAGTCATTTAAACCACCTTGCGTGACTTAGTTGTAGATCATCTGCAAATCAAGTCAAAACAATTATAAATGTTCTACAATTGGTGCTAGTGATGTGCAAAAAACACAATCCACGTATTATTGTTGTCATATTTTTAAGTGATCACCAGATCCTAATCTCACCCCCTGATTCTCCACTAGAGATTATATTCTAGATATGACAGTATAACAATTGTGAAATAAAATCAGTTTGAAGGTATTTACAATATCTCTTTGAATTCCTTACATATAAATTTAATTTTCTCCTTAACGCTGTTGTTTAAAGGATGAGACAAAACTATAAAGTAAGATAATATAAAAACACTCATTTAAAATTATTGCATGTACATAACCAACTATTTTATAAGATTTAGGGACTTTTAAAACACAAATATTGAGCTATATCTTGGCATATATTCTTAGAACCTTTTTTTAATAATTTTTTAAAATACATATTTATCCGAGAATATAAGCACAAAGTGACTTCACACCAAAACAAAGGAATTAAGAAACAAAATTGACCTTAAATTCCCATTCATTGGATCATCATCATCAAATATCACAGCCACTGGAATCGATCTTGGTTCTCTCCAATAAGTTGACATTAAATCATCTTGATTTTCAAAGAGAAGAAAATTTATAGGATGAAGGCCTGGATGTAAATGCATTGTTTGCCAAAGCTGATTAACTTCATTGACAAAATTCTGCAAATAATAAATTATTGATTTAATTTGTCTTTTATTAAAGTAAAATAATTTTTATTCTACATCAAAATTAAATTAAGATATTTTAAAAGGTTCAGCAGTGATTCATAACAAGTTATCTGAAACTAAAATAAGTTGTTCAGAAAACAAAATGACCTAACCATAATGGTATTTCAAAAATGTATTGTAATATGACTCTTCTAATTGTGTCGAAATGATCTCAGGCAACATAAATAAATTGTAGAATATGTAAGATTGTCATTAGAACATCGTCAGAGTGTGTCTTTAGAACATATTTTAAGTTATTTTATAAAATACATTTCATATTTTGTATTTGGATATGACTCTGTATAAGGCTTACTCACACACAGAGTCTAATAGAGTATTTCAGCCTGAATTTTCAATTTAAACTCAAAAATACCTCAAGTCATAAAAAAATATGAAAACAGTTGAAGCAAAATACTAACATGTACTTAAAAAAATGTTTATTATTAACTTTACTTAGATACTAGATTATTACCACACGTAATAATTCCTTTGCCTAGCCCCAAGATTTTAATTATATAAGCATACAACCAGATAAATTATAATTAACAAGTAACAAATTTTTTGAGGTGTAATTTAGAATAAAAACAAGACTTCTTCCATTTGTAATAGCCACTTAGGCCTCCATTAGTTGAACTAAATAAATGTCTATGAAACGCTATTAAATTATTGTTTGACTACTAAAATGGATATTAATTATATAAAAAGAACTCAAGCGTATAAAGCTAGCTACTGGAGGACTTGAGAGATTCCAGGAATTTGGCTGTCCTAAAATGTTTCTATAGTAGTTTGTTATTTTAATAAGGTTAATGGAGTGATGAAGGTAAAATGTAGCAAGGCAGAAGTAAGCATTATTCAAGTGATTTTCTTATTTTGAAATAGTAGAAATATTTTTTTTTTAAAGAAATGGTACATACAGCAGTGTAAGTTTATTTCACCTATTTGATCTTAGACAAGGTGAACACAGATCAAGGATGTGTAAAATTCAGTGGCGACGGAACCAAGGGGCATTTCCCCCCTGAAAAAAAATGTGAGCCCTCTGGAAAAAAAATATGCCCACCTCTATATGTATTTCACTCCTCTCTGATATTCTCGAAAAGGAAGCTGACGATGGCTTGAATCATGCTACAAATAGCTTCCAGGGGCATCTAATTTTCAAATATGTTTCACTCTAAATAGTATCTAGAGGAATTTAATTTTCAAAAATTTTTCAGGCGAAGATTCTATAGGCATCTTATAATTAAAAAAATATGACGGGAATGGACCACTTTAAATAGATTTAATCGGCATCTAATCTTCAAAAAATATTCATAAGAGGACCAATATAAATAGCTAAGGGTATCCAAATTTAAAAAATGTTCGGAGAAAGACCCCTGCAAATAGCTTGTAGAGGAAATTGATTTCCAAAAAATTTCCAGATAAGAATCATAAATAGTTTCTAGGGGGCATGCAAATTTCAAAAAATTTATGGAGGAATACTCCAAATAGCTTCTAGACTCTAATTTTCAAAAGATTTCCAGGCGAAGACCACTCTAAATAGCTTGTAGAGGTAATTGCTTTTCAAAAATTTCCAAATAAGAACCACTCCAAATAGATTCAAGGGTGATTCAATTTTCAAATATTTGCCACCAGTTGAGGACTCTTGGGCCACTCTTTGGCTTAGGCAGCCAAACCCCTAAAAATCCCTATTTTTTGTTAAACCTACACAAATAAGGTCCAAACAAGGTGTCGCTGACTCTGGTAAAAATATTATTTACATTTTTGTAATATGTATATTATATAGTAATATTTGACCATATAGCTATATATTATGCAAATCCTTGTTAAAAAAGTTGGGTAATTTTTCAGACAAAGACCCATAGAAAACTAACCACCTTTTGTAAAAGGCACCATACATAACTAATAATGTACCAAGTAGGACCTGTAATGAACAGAAACTATTAATAAAGGTAGTTTTAAGCTGTGTCTAGTAGTAACAAGTAGGAATAAATAATAGTAAATTAAACAAGTAAAATATTATTAGAGCAACAAAGAGGAATGAACAGAATTTATATTAATAATTACAGTTTGGAGCAGATGTTTATAAGGTCACCTTAATTCAAAAAATGGCTATTTATCTACCAGTTTTTATTTTGGTGAACTTTTCTGTGTGTGTGTAGTTCCCATTTTCCTTGGTTTAACCCCCTTTTTTTTTATCACATTAAGCCCCTCCCCCGATATGTAAGCCATTACACATTCTGAGAACAGCAAAAATATGGAATGGTTGTGTAAGAGTTTTAAAATCCATTCTAGGCTTATTAAAAATCTCATAATATAAACTTTTTTAACATTTTAAAACAGTTTTCAGTTTAGGCCTAGTTAAGATTTCAAATTTTGGTTGAGGTTTAATATTATCCAAAAGAATTCACATTTTTACTAGATTCTAACTTTAAAAATTTGGTGATGGATAGAAAGTAGAAATGATTTTTTCCCTGAAATACATACCTATGCATGGGTAGAATGTGTAGGGGAAAAAATTTATTTCTTAAAGCTCTTCGTCAAGAAATATTTTCTAGTGTGGCAAATTTTGAATAAGTGGCTAAATTGGGGCTCATAAAGTCAATGTGGGACAAGTTTTAGAAATTATAAAATGTGGATATAGATAGAGATGTGTATTCACTTTTAAAAAACATAAAAGAGTAACAAAATTAAACTATAAAATAAAAATTTAAGGTTGACATACACATCATGTAAAGTGTCGAAAGGTTAGTTCAAGATGGTAGGGAGGAGTAATTAATTGAATTTTCATTGAGTTTGACATTTACATAGTCAAAATAATATACCCTGTTTAATGTGAATGTGCATTCAACTAAAATAAATCAATTTGACTTGAGCAAGCTCTATATTTATATCTAGCAAATTAATTTGTCCAAGCAATAGTATTAATTTATTAATAATATTAGCACTGTGTCTTACTACCCATTCAGGTTATAGGCCTACGCACTTACGCTAATGTATAATGGTAGGGTGATTGTGAGATGAAATGGAGGACCTACAGCTTAACGTGGAATCCGAGCCACGATGGAGGCCTGGCATTCCACACATTCACAAGTTGAGCAATAGTATTAATCAAATAATATTTTGAAAGCGGGATGAAAATCCATGGTTTGTACATACCAAAAATAATGTAGACTATGTCTTTTTCTAAAGTTAAAACAAGACTTTGAATTTTAAAAGAGTTATTCTAAGCCCTGCTTCAATATTTAATTTGAACCAAAATTATATTACATTTTTATGAGCCATTTTTATGACATAAGTTATTGATTGGAATTTGAAAGACTTATTCACCATGAAAACTCAAAATTTGCTTGGATTAAAGTAGGGGCCTACATTTAATACCTATTCTAAGACTGGAATATATTTAAAATGTTATGGTCTAATGATAATATCTAGAAAAGTATTTAGAATGTAATCTCAAACTATTCACTAGAAACTTTTATATCTTAGATACTTGCTTGATTAACAGTTTATTGACTGTGACTTACAATTTTGTACTCCATTCTTATTCCTAATTTTTATTAGAAACAAAATTGTTTAATTTTGTTTGCCTTTTATTTGCAAGTCTATACAATTTAATATTTTACCTACCATAAACTTGGTTTAATACACTAGTACCTGTATTTCAGTGGAATTAGGCACTATTGCCACAGTGTGGTTCTTGAACTGTTGGAAATGCTCAAATAAATTGGCTTCTCCTCTTGGTGTGCTCATTACAGGAAAATTCGGATTTGGTATCATTATTTTGATAACAATCAAGATTCCCAAAGAGTATAGTGGCAAAAATACCTCCTGCAACATTATATAATGTAATATATTACCGTACAAATTACATTCATCATAAATCTCAACTAGGTAATGTTTTCAACTCTGCATATCCAGCATAAATCTTTACACATTTGGGGGAAAAAACGGATTAGTATGTATTCAAGGCCTATATCTTCGACTTTGATTCACTACTGCTCTTTCAACAACCTATTCATGGGCTTCACCTTTAATTATGCCGTTCAGGAAATATAAAATACTGTACATGGATAAACATTCTCTATTTTGTATTTATTTACTTTAGTTAAAATATTTTCAAATAAAATTAACTTTTATCTCCCACAAAGAAAAACTATGCAAAACTTCTGTCCAAATACAGTAATTAGAAAATATTAATTCAATTGATAGTTAGCGTAATTTGACTCAGATGGCCAATTTACATCTACTGTATTGTAGTATGTTGAGGACTGTTATTCCTAATTCAACTTTTTTTTTTCAATTTGTAATTTTTCATATCAGGGCCTCCCATATATATTAAAAAAAGAAGCAAAATATTGTGCGAATTTGATTGAAATATAGTATATCAGCATTTTAAGGTGTCCTGTTTGAGGATTCAGAGGATAGTTTTAGATAGACCTATTTTGTGAAATTTTAATGTTAACTTAGTCTGAAAAATACTCTTAAAATAAAAATAAAAGAATAAAGTCTAGGTATGATTTAAAGCTACCTATTCAAAGAAAAGACTAAGTAGGCATTTCTGCAAATACTGTTCAAAACTTATTTAAGTGATTGCCCTATGCACAAATAAGTTTTTAAAATTTTAGTTGTTTTCTGTTACTGGGTAAAAACTCAAACAGCAGAAAAAACTTTGTATATGTATCCTATATTCCTGATCAAATAAAATTTTTGTTTGTGAATAATCATGAACTATGCTTTCACTTGGTGGTAATAATTTTAGTTGCTCTAAGTATTTATTTTAAAAAAAATTGTTTAAATTAGACATATACATATCGTCACCCGAGAATGCAAGTGTTCTATCTCCAAAATGGTTAAATTTGAGATATTTGGTGTATACGTTTATTTAGAATGCATATGATCCACCTGTGGTGAAATTGAGACTATTAAATAATTACTTAAGAAGATACAAGCTCGAGTTGTCTTCTAGTAACATTGGTTTTATACACAAGGTCAAACTTCAATGCTCTTTTACACAAAAGTGAAAAATTGGACATAGAACACTTGCATTCTCGGGTGACGATATATAGACCATACTTTTTGTGAACCAGTTGGTTATTTGTATAACCTCGTCATTAAATTACATAAATTATTATTTCTATATAGCACATAATTTGACAACATATTTAATTTAGTTTATTTAAATATGTTAAAATGTGATAAAGTTGTAATATATTAAAAAATAAACACAGACCCTTTTTTATCCACATTTATATGAAGGGTTAGTGTAAAAACCTTTATAGAAAAACAACCCTTGGTAAAACTGACCAGGATTCGAACACTGGTATCCCCATCACCGGCTGGCCAACATATTGCAAGAGTGATGCCTTATACCAATCAACCACTGAAGTGGGCCAGACCCACTTTTGAAATATTAGCGATACCATGTGCAAACATATTAGAAGTAACCCACTTTAAGATAGCATACAAGGTTGGCAGAAGAAGGTATGAAGATGTAACAAATTTGGCCAAGGATAGGAAAAAGTGGATGGCTGCACCAAAACAATTGCAAAATTGGTGACCTGGTGATAATGATGACTAGAATAACTGTATCAAGATTATCTTTTTTCTATAGAGGCAGTATTATGGTAATTACATATTTATATTAATCATACAATGTCAAGGCCCATTTAAAGTATTACTTTTGACTGTCTGTTTGCTCTAGAGAACAGCTCACAAATAATACGAGAAAAGTAATGGCGAATATGAGAGAGAATCAGTGTGGATAGCAACCATCATAGCTTGTTCACCTTGTGATCTGGAGTTGCCAACTACATTCAAGGGGAAAGAATGGGTGGCTATGATTTTTTACCATGTATGAGCAATTGGATACTAGTAAATGTAACATCTTTTAAAGGGAAAGTTTGGAGGTTACTACAAACGCTCAAGTGGAGGGGAGATAAAAAGGGTCTTAGAGGAGAAGAATGACTACAAATTCTCTATTGGAGGGGAAATATGAAAGGTATTTAGAGAAAAGAATGATTATAAATGTTCGGATAAGAAAGAAGCTAAGAATAGAAATATACACTAACTATATAGAATTTATAATTAATTACTGCTAAAATGTTTCAGCTTTAGCTTAATACCAATATAATAAGCCTAAAGAGATATTTTTATAAATTTAAAAATATAGGTCACACTTTAGATGTGCATAACATATTACTCACTGCTATGGTCTTTCTTTTTTCACGTTTTTTAAGCAAAAGATTTCTTATGATCATAGCTTTAAGCTGTGATTTGAATGACGATCTCTCCCCCATTTTATAAGATGAGCACCTGTGGAGGCTGGTTTTGGAATCAATCTTGAACTAATTGGAATGTAGAGTATAGCCTGAAAGAAAACATGTAACTAGAGATTACAAGTTTGAAAAAAAAATCATATTATTTAAACAATAAATTAAGAATTTTTTAACAGCAATGTAAAGGTATCTCCTTCAACATCGCGGTTATTAATGGATTAATCCACAAGTAGATATGAGAAGGGTAATTGATTATATTATGTCACCCACATGGTAGCTCTTAATGACATATGTTTATTTGTGCAGTTAAAGAAACTGTATTTAAAATGTTTTAGTTGATATTATTTTATATTTATAAGGTATATTAGTGATTTAAAACACTTTCGCCTAAGAAAACAAACGGAGTACGAATTTAAAGGATTTTTACCAGCATTCACCAATGAAGAAAATGGTAAACCAGAACAACAAATGCAATGGATTGATTTTGACCCTTGGCAATAAAGACCATATTGTTACACACCTTGTTTGGTTAACCGATTCAATCATAGCGATAGTAGGGTTAAGAGTAAGAGAGAATAATGAATTAATAGCAGTGGTGTAACTAATATTATGATGAAGGCAAGACTGAAATTATAGATACAATCATCACACCTTATATCTCTTTATATATTAATTCTAGCCAATGGTATTGCAAATATTATATTAATCATCGATTTTTGTGCATATGACATGACATATTTTATAATGACATTTTCAACAAGAAATATAGAAGATTTTTTTGCCTTACATTTTAAAACTAGATATAAAAATAATTAATTTAAAATTTGTTGAACACATACAATGCACAAAACAATGTTTTCAGAATCTAAACTAAAAGTAGCTAACAATTTCTAGAAAGGTAATGCTTTAGGCCTTTCGCCCAAGAAGATACTCAAATAAGACTCAAAAGTGACGTAAGTAGAACCTAAATTACCAACCAATAATTTGAGTGTCACCGCTAATGTATTTTAATAGCAGTCCACTCACGGGCATGCTGTTTGCTAACCGGTTTAAAACATGTTCGTGATTAGTCACTGGAAATTCAACATGCAAGTCACCGGGCTACATCAGTTACAAACTCATTCATCATGAATGAATCATTATTAAACATTTAATGTACTATTCGAGGTAGCTTTCTTTCAACATTCTGTATCATGGTAAAAATCTTGCATTAGTTTATTGCAGCACCTTTGCCGCAACAGAGAGTCAATTATTAATATTATTATTAATTATTATCATCATCATTATGATTATCATCAAAGTTATTATGATTATTACTATTATAATTGTTATTATCAATGTTATTTATTATTATTGTTGGTATTGTTACTGTTGTTATAATAGTATTATCATCATATCTTCATCATTGTCATCATCCTCGGTGTAATTTATGTTGTTGTTGTTGTTGTTATTATCATCACTAGAAATTATATTAATAAATATTAAATAGTCTAGAAGCCTGAATAAGGTTCTTGCAGCTAGGTAGTAGGAAACAGATTTAAATTCCGCCACTTTTGCGTAGAACTTTGTGCAAAACACAAGTAAAAACAAGTTACTGACCAGTTGTGACTTCATTACCAGGCCAGTCCAATAAAAGTTGAGTATCTCCATGGGCAAAAGGCCTCAGTGTTCAAACAAGAAAACTTATTGTAATTCCAGATTCCTTGTATAAATACTAGCATTTAAAAAAGTATTAGCTGTATTGTTTAGCCCCCTTGTAATATATTATGTTCTTTGACCATAAAATAGTTCTTATTGTAGACCTTTTTAAGGTGAAAATGAAAGTATGATTTATATTTGAAGGGTTTATTTGGATAAGGGCTAATCTAATTTTTTTTAAGAAATTGAGTTTTTGGTGAAAATGGCCTCTTTGGAGAAGAACGCGCGTTCTCACAAAGTATCACGAATAAATATAACACAATAGTGGTAGTTTCTTATCAAACACAACAAGATGTACTTCTTACTTATGAATATGGACTTATGTGCAGTCAGTTAGGCCTCTAAAAACACTGTATTTCAAAATTAGACAAGGACTTGTGTATGTGATAGGCCCTTATCCAAATATAGTTGTATTTTTTTTTCTGGATATGGACTCATCTAATCAACATAAACCCATTTCCAAAAATATATTTTACTTTCTTATTAGATATGGGCTTATAGTGTTAAGCCTTAATCCAAAATATATATAGTAACTATAATGTGAATTTGGATATTCATTCATCATGTATTGACCAACATAGCTTCAATAATTATTCTTGGGGATTCCATTTTCACACAAAGGTGGTTTTTTTCTCCATTGCTAGACGGTTGATGCCAAAACAAGGGTATAACTATAATTGTGGATGGCATTAAAGAAAAAAGAAAAACACATATTGCTTCTTTTTCAAGTATGCCAAGACCTTACAGCAGGACTTGCAATCCACATAAAAAGTATCTGAATATGTCTCTCAACATTAGAAGGAAGTACAAGTTATTGCTTGAACTACACAAACCACCGAGGAAACAAAGTGTTAAAACATCGAATTATAATGACCATCATATTTCATCAGAAGACAGTGATAATGACACAGAATGTACACCTGCAAGTGAGGCATCCTACCGGAAAATTTTCAATGAAAATTTTAACCTGTATTTTAACACACCTAAATCTGACATTTGTGCAAAATGTGAATCATTCAAAGTACAGCTTTGTTCAAAATCAGGAAAAATTGAAACAACATAAATCAGAAGCCAATCTTGGCTAGGCAATGACCAGTGGCAGCTCGTGTATAGGCACTACGGAACTGCGGCACTCCCTACTTCCACTTGATATTATTGATAACATTTAATAGAATGAGTGCTTTTTTCTTTAATTCTTTCTTTATTTTTGTAGTACAATATATATTCCTTAAGCTTAATGTCAGTACTTCAGTATCCATCCCCCAATTTATGAAAAATATACAAAAATCTTTGTATGGAACTGTGCGCTTCACAGTGCCAGTGATGTGGTGTTTGAATGTTGTGCGCATGAGAACATAAGAGGGGAGTGGGGAGGAATATGGGACTGCCAGGTAGAGATAGCACTGTTGTTCTCGCAGTGCCGGCTCTGGCATGATGGTGGAAGGAAGTTTTTTTTCACTCAGCGTGTGTTGTGCTTAAAAACCATGTACCATATTCTTGAATGTGATAAAATATAGAAGTGTGTAGAGTTAGATTATTATTCTGCTTCCAGCTATTCTATTTGATTCATTTTTTTTGGGCTATTTTATTCAACAGAAAGATTAAATGCGCTTGCAGTACTTTCAATGGAGAAAAATTTCCTCAATTGTCATCTAGAGATCAATGAGAAAATTTTTTAATTTTTTGCGCAAATTAAAACGAGAAGAATAGATTTCATTTTTAAATGAATAGATCAAGCTTGAACTCTAACAATTTAAGTTAAAGTAAGTAAAAACGTTTGGTTTTTTTGTTAAGATTTTATCAAGTTCCTGAATAAATTTTCTTTCTAAACATATATTTTTCCTTTTACACAATTTTAAAATAAAGGCTAAACATTTTCTGGGGCAGCACCCCCACTAATTTTAGCTACGAGCCACCACAGGCAATGACTAAAGAGGATTCAACTATAGCAAAATCAAAGAGGGATTTGAAGGACATTTTTATTTCTATGGATTTAAAACAGACATTTCTAATGCCATGTTTGAATGTTTAAGGAGCTTTTTACTGTTGCAAGCTATGGATGTACAATCTTGGTATCCATGAGCTCAATACTGAAAAGGGATACATGTATCTTTGGACAGAAGATGTTGCTGGACGTGGAGCTGATGAAATTAGTTCGTGCCTACTTAAGTTTATTAATAAAATTAAGAAATCAGTTAGCCCAGAAAAACTTACTATCTGGTCAGACTCTTGTATAGGTCAAAATAAAAATTACATCATCTTCTCACTTGAATATGATTTAGTTCAAAAAGTAGTATTTGAACAAATAGATCACGAATTTCCATCTTCTGGGCATTCAATGTTTCCAAGTGACCGATACTTTGGATTAATAGAACAAGAAAAACTAAACCATTGGGAAACAGTCTATCATCCAAGTGAATTTGTCAGACTGATTCAAAATGCCAGGAAAAACACACCTTTCTGCACCACTCTCGTGGAGTAAAATGAGACTAAAATATGCTTTGAATACCCTAAGACATCCACAGAGGATAAACTTATCATCAATAATATTGCTCAAATAAGGTTTAGAAAAAACATTATCGACTTTAAATACTCACACAAAAGTGAAGAATGGTGTACAATAGAAGTTAACCATCCTTTTCTGAGGAAATTAACATCACCAAAATGAAATCATTTGAATGAAGGACATCCATTAAAATACATTTGCAAAAGACCAATTGAAAAGGCTAAACTTAATGGCATTAAAAGATTGTTGAAGTACATTGCTCCAATGCAATACAATTTTAATAACTCCCTGGTCTCATCAGAGGTTGTTGATGAGGAACATGTTTTCGCTGAATAAAGCAATAAGAAAAGTATAAATGTAACATTTAAAATAAACCCTTTCATGGCGTTTTGTTTTTTGGCTCAAAGAATACAGTGAAAACAACACCAGTAGCTGAATGGTCTATGTCTTCACTCTCCCAATAGACCATAATGCTGGAGATGGGGATATCGGGTTTCAAATCTCAGTTGGTTGTACCAAATGTCTTAGCCTAAATGATTTCCAAACACTCTCCATGAAAATGCAGGTACATTAACTTTAAATTCTGTCTTCCTCACTCCTACCACACACAATAGTGGACATAAAGGTGCCAAATAGACATTGTGTTGCGGAGGAAAAAAACATTTAAGTATATTATGGTGTTTTTGTTGTGTGGTGCAATTTTAATTTTTGTAAAATATTGTTTAAGTAAACTCAAACTAATAAAATAATGGATTACTAAAAATATAATGTTGGGTTTAAAGCGGCAATAAGCCTATAGCTAGTGTGTAGTAAGATAAGTAGCCCTGAGTGACCCAAAAGTAATAATTACAACTATTTTTGATAAGTATTTATGAAAAAATCTCTTTTAAAATTAGGGTACATGTCAAAAGAGGACGTATACTCTATTTATGCAAGATTAATAAGCATATAGACAGTATAAAAGTATATAAAAATAAACTTTTAAAAAAAATATCATAAAATCAACATGATATTTGTTTGGATAAGGGCTTGTGTGTCCTGGATAAGGGCTCAAAATTGACTTTTTTTGCTGGATAAGGGCTCATTTAGACGGTTTTTAGAGTTTTATTTTGTGAATTTTGAAAAATATACTGTTTTATAAAAAATACTTGTAATAAGCAATATTGGTTTAAATAATGACAACAAATAATAATGAAAATTACACACTGAAGAAACGTGAATGTACTCATGATTATAGAAAAAAATGTCTCTCCTGACGATTTTTTTTTTGACCTGAACCCTTATTCAAATCAACCCTTCATTTGGTTTTAAAATATAACTCAATTAATTATTTGACTTAGTTTATCGTATTTTAATATGAATTTATAGTTTAAAAAAATTGTTTTCAGCTCAGGTAGAAGGAAAAGTATTTTATACCTGAATAACCCTTAAAGGATTGATCACAACCATAACAAATTTAATTTGCTACAAATTGTGGTTAGTCTCAATAGGGGAAGGGGAAAAGAAAAAAATATTTTCTCCTTGCAATAAGCATGTATGTCAGTTTTATCAATTTGGGATTTATATTTACAAACGTATAAACCTTTGTTACCGGTATTTATTTTTCTTGGCAGTCCAGTAGAGAGTTTGGGGATACTTAAGTCTCATAGTAATAGTTACTGGAAGAACTAGTAGTCTACAGAGTACAAACTATGAAGATATTTTTATATTCAATCCATTGTTAATATGGGATAATTATATATATTACCCAAATATGAAGAAACTATATATATATATATATATATAAACCAAAATATGAAGAAACTAAGTTTTGTTGTGGAATGATTCAATAGCTTAGAATGTGGTACATCCTACCAAAAAATGTAACTTGCCTATGGGATTGTTCTCACACATTGTTTGTATAGCAATAATAATCATATTCATATTTTTGTATTAGGTTTAAAATGTAATTACAGATAAAAACAAAAGAAAAGTTGGAAGCAGTGTCTTGATTTATAAAGGTTTAAGTATGTTTTATACTATTACTTATTTTATGTTTCATAAAAAATACAAAAGAAATTAACTTCTATTTTGTACCCTTACATTTCTTCTAAGAAAACGAAATTTATATTATTAGATGTTATGAGTAATTCTTAGCTTCAAAAGGTCTCTAGATTAAATAGTATTAAAAGCTATTAGCTAGTTCTTTTTAGACTTGAAATCTTGCACAACCCCTATGGTTCGGACAACCTAAGACCAGATTTCAAATAAATGTGTATATTCTGAATAA
Source organism: Timema poppense (assembly GCA_902141375.1). Lineage (NCBI taxonomy): Eukaryota > Metazoa > Arthropoda > Insecta > Phasmatodea > Timematidae > Timema > Timema poppense. Next base: position 6,042 of record CABFOV010003253.1, on the reverse strand, counting down.
TTACACCATATTTTTACTAAATGTTCTCGAATTGTTGTAGTTTTCCATTTTTGGTAGGAACCAATTCATTCAAATACATTAGTGGACAACTTGGGATTCAATATAGCAACTTTTATATAACCTGCTTTGGTGGCCGCATGGTCTGAGACATCACTCTTGCAGTAGACTACACTACCAATGACAGGGAGATTGGGGTTTGAATCCCGGTCAGGTGTACTGAGGGCAGTTTTTCTAAATGGTTTTCCATTCTACCTTCATGAAAATGTTGGTACACTTCCTCTAAATTCAACCTTTCTCATCCCTAACTCACTAGTGTAATTAGAACATAGACGAATAACCTGAACAGGTAGTAAGACACAGTGTTAAAAGTAAAACTTTTATCTACTTAGATCTCTGCTTCTAAGTTACTTTAGATCACAATCTTGGTGTCTAAATAGACATTTCCTGGAATAAGGAATTAAACTATTTAGAATAGCAACATTTTTTTTACTAACACAAAAATTAAACACATAAGAGTTGCTACAACAAAATGAGAAGGAATAGTGTTAATGTAACATGTAATGTAATCTCAAGCCCAGAAGATCTAGGAAGCTGAAATTTTGCAGGCTGGTATCCCCTAATTCAAAAGGGTGCAGGACTACTTGGTGACCAAAAAATTACTATGGGAGCTCCTCCTCCCCCTAAAAAAATGGGGGGAAGGTGGTGTTTCCAAAAAACCAAAGTAGAAAAAATCTAGATGCCCAAAAGACCCAAGAAACCTAAATTTTTCAGGCAGGTATCCCCTAACCCAAATCTATTTTTATTATTTCATAATGTGTTTGTTTCTCCTAGAAAGATGAAACTTGATAGACTTTATATTATAGGCACAGAACAGAAACTAGCAAAGCCAGATTTTCCAAATTTTGTTTCAATTCATTTTTACTTTCTCATATCAAGTGAAAGTGTTGTGATAGTGAAAAAAAAAATCTATCTCATTATTATGACAAATACTAACGTTTTTTGCAAACACAAACCTAAAAAAGTGCACTTTACAATTCTGTTTGTCCCCATGTTTGTCTGTCATTCTGTCCCTGGCCAGAGATTTAAAACTATTTGATGGATTTTGTTCAAAATTGATATTTAGACTTTAACACTATATATACTATATCACTACTATACTAGGTCACACATTTTATTTTTTTCTCTAGCACTTCAATTAAGGTTAATTTACTAATGAGAATTTTTTTTTGAATTCCCAATTTATTTGAAAATGGCTATAACAATTTTGTTTGAAATGCGTCTATATAAATTGTTTGACACTACAAATAGCACTGCATAATTATTGTTTTTAGACCAAAATTCATTAAAGGCTAGTTAGCTTATGGTAGAGTTTTGAAAATTCTATTTATTTAAAAAAATAGCTAAAACAATTTTGTTCAAAATGTATATCTTGAGATTGTGTAGTACAATGTATAATTTTTGAAGCAAAAAAATAATTATCGATAATTTACTGATGACTGATTTTTCAAAAACTTGAATATTTTACAAATGGCTCAAACAATTTGGTTCAAAATGTGAATTTTGGGAGTATTTGACATGACAATTAACAGTGTATACTTGTTTTTGGGGTAAAAACTCATTTATGGGTAGTTTACTGATGAGTGATATTTCAAAAACTTGAAATATTTTACAAATAGCTCAAACGATTTGGTTCCAAACGGATATCTTGGGAAAGTTTAACATGACAATTAACACTCGTAAATTTGTTTTTGGGTTTGAAATTCATTTATGGGTAGTTTACTGATGACTGTTTTTTCAAAAAACTTGAAATATTTTAAAAATGGTCTTAACGATTTGGCTATAAATGGGTATCTTGGGAATGTCTAACATGAAAATTTGGCTATTTGTAGTTTTCTGATAAATATTAGTTTTTTTGAATATTAAAAAAAATGTTTTTAGCAATTTGATTCAAAACTGATATTGAGAGACTATTTTACATATAAATAATAAAAATATATCTTTATCTATCTAAAATAAATTAAGTTAAAGGTAATTTAGTTACAACTAATTTTTGAAAATTAATTTGTTTTTAAAAATAACAAATAATTTTAGGGTAGCTTACAAATAATTTATTTTTGAAATTTTGAATTTTGTTAAATATATTTGAGCAATTTAGTTTAAAATTCATATACAAAGGGTCATAATAATGATTATAATGATAATGGCAAGATGATGTGTTTGTTTGTATGAGTAAAACTTATTTAAGGGTAGTTTACTAAACACTTAATTTTGAAAATTTCCTTCAAAGCTATTATACACAATATGAGAAAGTTTGTCGGATTGTGTCATACTGTTTATTTTTTGTCTGATTTAATTTTTTTCATACAGTAGCAGTTCATGAATTTAAAAAAAAAAGAGTGAGGGGTTTGTGTTTTTCACTTAGTAGACCTATTAAAGAGATAATTTGGATCCTAACTATTAAAGTTTAGTTAGCTTGTTACCAACATGCCTAGGATTATGTATTAATAATAATCTCATAACACACCTCTGTACATGGACTTTAACTTTATACTTATATTGGTGACCTAGAGGTCTAAGGGTAAGGTGTCGGACTTCTGTGCTGGGGGTCCGGAGTTCAATCCTCGATCCCAGCACAGATTTATTTGATTGCCAAACCCTTCCTTCACCTCTGACAAGGCGTGTATTAATCACAACCTGTGAATGTGTGGAATGCCAGGCCACCACTGTATTTAGGATTCCATGTTCAACTGTAGGTCCTCCATTTCATCACACAATCACCCTACCATTACACATTAGCGTAAGTGCATATAACCCAACGGGTAGTAAGATGTGATGATGATTATAATTATGATGATGGTGATGATGATAATAATATAATACTCATATTACCTCTCACAGTGACAATGACAAAGTTCAGTGCACACCCAACAATTAATTTCCTTCTACTCTTGCAGCTAAATCTGGCTAGTTCACCATAGGCCTTAAGCCTAGAACACACTTGGAAACATTGTTTGCAAAAATTAACGCTCGGTGTTTCCAAAATATTTCCTGTTGCTCACAAATATAGGAAAACAGTTCAAAACCATGGGAAACATATTGTTTGTAAACAGTTAAACACACTATTTTTCCCGTCCAGACTTCAATGATGAAACAGTGTTTCCTGTAAAGATTTCAGTTGAGTAAACTTTTAAAGTTCACATGCCCCCAGATATAATTTGTCTCCAACTTTGTACCCCCAAAGGCAGTGGCGGCGGAACGTAGTTTGTCT